>DF357348.1:55660-131074 GCA_000787875.1 Solanum virginianum | reverse complement strand
TAGCGACTCTCCCATTTGTCACACTAAGGCAGCGACTCTCCCATTTGTCACACTAAGGCAGCGACTTTCCCATTTGTCACACTAAGGCAATGACTCTCCCATTTGTCACACTGAGGCAGCGACTCTCCAATCAGTCTACCAGGACCATAGAGGCTCTGATACCATGTTAGATTATATATAATCATACATGGACAATAAAATAAATATTACATTATAACATTGGAAGCCTTGGAAGCTTACATTATTTGAGGACTAAAGACCCTATTTTCTTCATGCTTGTTAATCAGCAAAGGTTTGTCACCTTAAATTGATGAGGTTGATTTTCCTTCGATGAAAGAAAAGATACCAATATAATGGATATCAATGATTAAAGGTATCAAAGAAAAGATACCTTAAATTGATTTGGACAGTCAATTTTTTTTTTAGTTCATACAATTATAAAAGAAAGTTTGAAGTCGATAACTTAACCTTCTTTTTGGTTATTATATTTTTGTATTATTTAAGCATTCTCATTTGTAATATCATCATAGAGTGTATTACAAACTCTGCGATGATCACAAAATACCTAGTTCTATCTAGCTCTTATTTTCTTCATGCTTATTAGTGGAGGTCTAAGTTGTTCAGACTCAGGCGCGGGCGTCCGATACGGGTGTGGATCTAGAGGTTGGATCCTTCATGATCTAATTTTTAAAATTCGGAGATAGAATCCATATATGGATACGGGTGCAAGGATTTGTCTAAATATATAACTAAAATATCTAAAAATAGCGTGATAAAACCTAAATTATGAGATATTACATAGAGAACTTGAGGAGAATCCTAGAAGGAGATTACAGGAAAAGCAGTGACAGAAATTTTTTTATATAAAAAGTATTTCCTTTTATTCAATTCCCCTTAGTTTTTGTATTGTTTACAAAAATCATTAGAACTATCCAAACTTCCCCCGTCAACTTTGGTCAAAGTATATCCAAAATCGATTGACCAAATCGGACACGGATCTCACACCCACACCCACAAACAGTGTCGACATGGATGTGACATCAAAAGTGAAAGACTCTAAGCAATTTAGGTAGAGGTTAGTTACCTCATTAGGATTAGTAAGGTAAGGTCTAGCGCTGTTTACTTGTACTTATTCCTTTTAATATCATTTTATTTTTAATAAAAGGCGGCTAGACACTACATCTAGTGATAAATTTGCTTTAAAAAATAAAATAAAGATAAAAAACACCTGAGCGTTAGCTTCAGAAACAGATCCTGTATTTGTGGAATCAGCATGGTGTTTCTTGTACCTATCAATAGTTCCCCTAACACTGCACAACAAAACAAATCTTATATTAGGTCACACAATTCCATGTGAAATTGTCATATAGTATAACTAACTAACATTGTCCTTATATTATTTGAAATTTCTCGATTTATACTTTTATTGGCTTAATTATATTGAAAGCAAATACGACGAACCTTAATTTCACAACTAAAATATGTCTTGTAAGACTAAACAAAATGTCTTATCAATCATCTAGCTATAAACACCTAAAACAAAAATGTATCTTTCAGGATGAAGTGATGTTTTATTTGTACTATGAAAAATTAGGAAATGACTATTATTAGAAGTATATATAAACCTTTCAAAAAGTTTGAATAAAAGATCTCAAATTGAACAAGTTTTTTTTTTAATGACAAGGAAACCTGCAGCGCTACCCTTTCGCATCAGTGCGAACAGAGCAAACTATTGCTCTTATGTAATAGCTAAAGGAGAGGTATTCTGCACTAGGTATGCCCGATGCTAAAAGTTCAACTCAGAAGGCAAACTCCTTACTTTCGATGGCAAGAAATTTCTAACAGATTTTTCTAAATAATATAATACTCTAGCTATATTTTTTTTCATCATTATGAGGATTAATTAGCATATTTAAAATTATAAGATTTGAGGAGTAATTGTTTTACATACTATTTAAAATTCAAAATGAAAAGTCAAATTTCTTTACAAACGTAGGGAGTAATTAGCTTTTTGCCTATTTCTCTAGATTAATAGGTCAAAAATGTCAAAGGTAAATAAATATTTGTTAAAAATAAATAAATAAAATTGACGGAGGGGTTTTGGAAATTGTGATTTGTGAGTATTACTATTACCCCTGGGTTAAAAAGATGAATAAGTGAAATATGTACTAACTCCTCCGTTTATTTTTACTTATCTAATATAATAAAAATAATTATTAAATTTTATTTCTTCGATTTGAAACATTGAATGATAATTTATTTTTTAATATTTAGATGATTAATAACTTATCTATACTAAATTATATTTTTATTTATTATTTTGCAAAAACATATATTAAATTAAATCAAATATAAACAAATAAAGATAGATCGGCGTAATCTGCAGTTACAGTGAAAGGAATTGAAGCAAGCAGCAACTGTAACCTTAATTTGGTCGAGGTAGTGATTGGTTGTCTCCTGTCACAACATGATTGGTTACGATGTTTCTTCATTTTACCCATAACATAATACCCCAAGGTAAACCCTTTTACCCACCTTGACATCTATCACACAACATCCCAAAAATTTTACTATCTTTTTTAGCTTCATTCATGATGGAGGCGGAGTTAAGTGGGAGTCCGTAAGTTCAAACAGACTCAATAGATTTTTTGTAAATTTTGTATTTGTATTACAAAAATGTATTTTGACCCCTCAATCTCCTAGTCTTGGTTCCACCTCTAATTCATAAAGCTAAAATTAAGGACGAATTTGAGATATGAAAGTTAAAAAGTTTTTATACTTGAGAAAAATTAATTTTTTTCTTTTTTTTAAAATTTATTTACTTTGTTTCGATTTGGCAGAAAGTTGAAGAACATGTTTCAATTTATGGTCTTAAACTAAAGATAATGAACCAAAATATTATTTCATCTTGTGATTTTAAACATGGTATGTGAAAGATTGGAATTAAAGAGTTGTCAGAAGGAGAAACAAACGTCTTTCTTAAACAAGCTAAACAAAAAGTAAGACAAACAAATTAAAATGAAAGAAATATATAACAATTCATAATATAATCTTTTATGAATTTTTTACTTTATATATAAAATTTGTGCAAAAACTATTCAATTTTCATAAATCCTCTTATGATTTAGATCAACCTTTGTAATGGCTGAGAAAGAAATTAATGTAAGGAAATTAAAAAAAATAAATCATACCTAAAATGTAAGCCTACCCTAAACTAGGGGTAAATCTACAATACAAGTTGTTCTTACTCATGTATTTGTGTTAAAAAATTCACACACACATATTAATTTATTCTCTATTCAATAAACTGTTATGTTCTAAAATTCAAAACTCATTAACTTAAAATTCTAGATTTATCGCATCCTTTGAACTACTTTTGCCACCAAATATATAATTAAAAGAAATTAATTTTTACTCCATTTATACAGACAGTAAGCAGCCATTCTTCCTCATGTAAAAAAGAAATAGTCCAGTGACTACTTTTCTTTTCTGTACCCCTTTTCTACTCAAATTCACCAACAAAAGGTGGAAAAAACCAAAATTAACCAGTAAACAGTCTTTTGTTTGACTAGCAGGTCTTCATAAATGTAACTCTTTATTATAATCGTCTAATTTGATTTCTCATATGGTCACTCAATTAAAAAAAAAAATTTCTTTTAGTATATTTGACATATTTTTAATTTAAGACCATAAGATTCAAAAATATTTTCATTCTTAAACATCGTATCATGTCAAAAAAAGGTCAAACAAACTTAAACAAGTATCTCAGAAAGTCATTTCGTTTGTTAAATATAATTAGAATTATAAAAATAATTTCTGAGATAATAACTATTAGTTGAACTAACATATATCGAAAAAAATTATCCCACTAGATTAAGTAATAAGTGTCATATTCAAAGTCAAAGTTGAGCTAGAACTTAGAGATATATGTAAATAGAGGAACTACACTAATACCTAAAGAATATTCTTTCTCTATTTTAGTTTATGTGGCATTGCATAGTAATTGCGGAAAAAGTATAAGTTTCCAAGGAATTTTTATTTTTTTGACAAAAATCCGTCAAAAAATTGGCTTGTCAAAAATGCTTGCAACGAAAATCTGATATTTTTGACCCATTGGAAAAGGAATATATGACAAAATCTTCTTGTTGTTTTGCTCACAACTGAAAAATACGTATGCAACATGACCAAATATTCGTGTCTAATAATTCCCTAGGATATGATTTCTATGCTCATAATCACATGAAACCCTAACCCCACATTTCAAGAAATTATAGAAGGGTAATTAATTTGATTATCATGCTTTACACCCCTTGGCATAAATGGAGAGGAGGAGGATTAATTTTTAACAAATATACGAGGTTTATTTCAAAATTATCGAATTCAAATGAACTTGTGTTTTTTTTAAAAAAAATAAAATATTAATCTTGTTGTATGGTTGTATAGCCTTTCCAAATCCAAAACAAAGAGAGGGGGACTATTTATCTGTACCTCAATTTCAAAGCATGGAGGGGTTATTGGAGATAGAAGGGGGGTTTTCCGGAAACAATCTCTCTATCTCTATAAGAAAATGGTAAGGCTTGCGTACATTTTACCCTTCTCAAACCCCACTTGTGCGATTATACTGGGTATGTTGTTGTTGTGGAGTTACAGTTTTACCTATGGGTTCAACAAAATTTGGTAATTTTATCCTAAGATTTATTTTTTTGGTTAAAATACATTTAATATATGTATAAATAATTTATTCAAAATTTCATAAAATATTTTTAAAAAATTTATAATTCATAAAAATAATAACATATCCAATAAATTTTCATAAAGTAAAAAAAAAAAATTATAACTCATAAACTCAAAATTCTATCTCTATTATTGAAGGGCTATAATGGTAATTTTGTTTTCTTGTTGACTGAATTCACAATCTTAACATTGAAAGTGTGGAATGCTTACTATCGTAGCAACTCTTGAATAAATTACTAATAACTCTTATTTAGTCTTGACGGGCTAAAAAATATCTTTTTTTCCCCAAAAAATTTTAATAGCTTAATTAGTTGAATAACTCAACTTTCACCTAGTCGGCGAGATTCAATCACAACCCCACCCCCACGAAAAAAAAGAAGTGGCTGAAAAAGGCCACTTGATTCTTTTGGTGTACCTGAAACCCTAATCTGCAATCTGATAGGCTATTACTTCTGTATTCAGTGAAATGACATGTTATATACATTAAGGAAGCATCAATTGGAGGAGTTAATGAAAAATAAATTGACAGCTTACAGACAAACACAAAAAATGGCAAGAGAGAGAAAATTTTACTACTCTACTACCTAGCAAAGATGCCAAAAACAAAAATTAATGTAGAATGAATTAACCTTGATTTTTTTCAACTTAATTTCTAACCCTACTTGTAACTTTATCTTTCTCAAACAAATACATCGTTTTATAGTCCGATACTTAAAAGCATCTCGTTTATGCACATTTTTAGACTGAATCATACTCTAAAGAAAGACAAATGATCGTATCACAAGCATCAGTGACTGATTTTACGGTTCGAGTTACCAGATCTAGGTGTAAATTAAAATCAAAGAAGCAACAAAGGAAAGTATGGCCTTTTTGAAGCTAATGAAGGAAAGGGAACCAAAAAAAGAAAAAGAAAATTAAGGATTAGACAAGCAAACCTTTGTGATGGAAGAAACTCAATCTTTTAACTACACACTTTTGTCACCTTCTTATGTCAAAAAACAAAAATCCACACAAAATATCTTACTGACATAGATCGATTAATCTTCAACTTTTGATTATGAAAAAAAAAAATCCCCCCTACCTCCTCCTACCTTTTTTTGGAGGTGGAGGTCGGTGCTTACCAGCTAAGCAACCCTCGATTAAAAAACTTCCCCAAATCAAAACAAAATTGCACATCTTGTTGATTAGGTTTAAAACTAGATCTTGCTAAGAAACTGAAGAAACAAACCTGTTATTGGCATATTCATAGAGACGACCACGGCTTGAAAATACAATAAGTGAAACTTCAGCATCACAAAGAACAGAAAGTTCATAAGCTTTTTTAAGCAGCCCATTTCTGCGTTTGCAGAACGTAACTTGTCGATTCGTCGTATTTTCGATCCTTTTTATCTCAATCTTCCCTCTTCCTCCTCCTCCGCCACCTGATTTCCTCAACTGAGAAGACGACTCATCAACAAGTAATCCTTGATTATTAGGAAACACCATTTTTTCCTGTAAAAAACAAATATCGCGATCTTTACATATAAATAAAACTATACTCTAAGGGAAAAAATAATTTTTTTTTGTATGTGTAGCAGCATCCAAAAGAAGCAAAACAAACATTTCTTTGTACTAGGTAATAAATTTGATTCTTGATTTTTTCAATTTTTTTTTTTGGTGATGTTTTGATCAGGAAGTATAGCAAGGATAAGGTAAAGAAATTAGAAAGAAAGAAAGAAAAAAATCTACCTAGAGAATTTTAATTTTTTTTTCCTCTTGAAATTTGCTCCTATTTTGTATAGGTTTGAAACAGGAGAGCTTGCAGAAAATGGAAGTGAGTTGAACAAGCAGAATGGTAGTTATAGATAGGAAAAAATTGGACCGTCCAACTAAAATGCTATTTTTTTTGAGTGTATGTCTATACACTACTAAATTATTCCTTTCGTCTCAAATCATCTGCCGTGATATTATAATTGTTTAAATATCAATTTAGGGTAAAATGGTTAAATATTCCGTTTACTTACTTTTCTGTTTCAGGAAGAAAGACTTACTTTCTTTTTTAGTTTGTTTAAAAAGGAATTACTCTTTTTTCTTGACAGTATTTTAATTTCAACTTCCTATGTGACATGTTTAATGTCTAGATTAAAAGATATTTTGGTACATTTGACATATATAACTTTGATTGAGAATCACAACATTGAAAAATCTTCTTTATTTTTTTAAAATTTCATGTCAAATCAAATCAGATCATTCTCTTTGAAATGGAAGGAGAATTGTTTTTTCAGGACATGTAAAAGAAAATCATCAACAACAATAACATTAACTTACATAGTGTAGTAGAATCTGGACATGTAAAAGAAAATCAGGACGGATAAATTATTAAAAAAAAGTACTCTATTTGTTCTATTTTATGTGACACCTTTTCCTTTTTAATTTATTCCAAAAAAATGTCATCTTACTTTAATTGCTAACAATTTAACTTTAAAATTCATGTTTTACCCTTAATGAAATGATGATTCTCAGTCACACAAATATTTAAGAATTGTTTTAGAACACAAGTTTCAAAAGTCTGTCTTTTTTCTTTAAACACTATGTCAAGTCAAATAATACCACATAAAATGAGACGTTGGGAGTATAGTTTTTGTTTATTATTTTTAAGGAGGTGTAGGTAAGTGGTATTGAAGGAAAGTAGCAAAGAGGGTGTAAAATTTTAGGTGTATATTTTGATCAAACTCCATTTAACTATACATTTTTTCTAAAAGTATGGGAAAAAGGGACAATGAGAGTCTCTTTTGAAAAGTGACAATTAATGGAAATTGAGTAAATTTGTTGCAAGTGCAGTCAACCTTCAGTTTAAATAGAGTAGAGAAATACAAAACTAGCAAAACTCTTTTACTTTAAATTTTGCAGATGTAGAGCCTGTTCAAGGTTGTAATTATTTACTTTTAATGATTTGTGAGAAAAGTATGGGGTTAAGGGAAGTCGGAAAAAGGAAGGAGATTATAAGGTGGAGAATCAAACTCTCGTAGATAATGTGAAATTTGAGGTAGTCATCAACTAAGATTTTTCTATTTTTCCGTTATTGGGTTCTAATCAATAATTTGTACATGCTAAATGAGCTTTTTTCCCATACAAATCATGTTTGAACAAAAGTTATTGTGTTCTACTGAACAATAGCCAAAAGCTAAACCAAAATTTAAAGTTTTGGGATTAATAATGAAATATTTATAAAAAAATTTAATGCATATATATATTGTGTGTATATGAATTAAAGCTACTTAATTTCCGTGAACCCATAGATAAGACATTATATTGAATCTGTCATTGACCACACTTTCTAACCTACTTTCCTAGTTGATCTTCGAGTATGAGACTATTAACTATTGCTCAAATTCTTAAAAATTGCAATCGAGTGCTTATTCCAATCCTTCAATATTATTGATATTTATTTGAGGATCCAACACGTATACACCATCTTTATTTGTGGAAAGTCCAAACAAGATATGCGTGAGATGATCAATCAGACCCCTCTTCCCTCCCCACCCCTCTCTTTATGAGCGATCGTGTAACTACTAAGAACGACAAAACTTTTGATAATTAGAATGTTTTATCTCTCAATAGACCTACTTAGTAAAAATCTTGACTAATTAAATATAATAAATTTCAAATATTTTATGATTAAATGAAGAAAGAAAGTAAGAAAAGAAAAAGCCTCCATACCTAAAAATAGTACTCCTCTCTCTTGAATTATTAGATTATTTTTTTTCCATGATCTCTTGAAGTTGTGATTCATAGGAATAAGACTCCCATGTGATGCCCTATTCACCATCACCCATTTCTCAATTCATTTATGGTAAAGGATAGGGAAAACCTCATGATACATTTTGCTACATTTGGTCACTATCTATCACTCTAGGGCCATATGTTTGTGTGAGACTTTTTTATCTTGTGCAGCCAAAATTTACTCCCCACTAACTAAATTAAAATCCTCCTTTATAGTGGGGGTTTAATTAGGTTGTGACTTGTGACTTTTACCTATAATTAATACCATTTTTTGTTTAATTAGGTTTGTTTTGTTACATTTAGAAAGATTTAAGTTAGACTTAGGTGAGCACTTTTCGCATGATAAAATTTTTATTTGCATTCGATATTTATAATAGCTTCTCATTTATTATGGTTCGATCTTTTTATGATAAGTATTGATGGCGCAGATTTCTTTTTTTTAAATATTTTTTGAGAAAGAGAATTGATATATGACCTATTCGAAGCGGCCACTGATATGCGAATGATGCATAATTATTTCGTATTGGAGGAGTGGCTGTCGATCTACCCTATGACTGGATAGATAAATATTTGAATTTTTGTGATTATTTTTTAATAGGGGTTGCTGAGGGACTTTCACACCTAATTATATATGGTTAATGTAAAGCTCAATTTTCTTTTTCATTAGCGATGAAGAGGCAATATTTTGTTCTTTTAAATAGAAACACTCCTAAATATAAAGAGTTGAGCAGAGAAACTCCTTTTGCATCTTCGCTCACTCAGTTTGGCTTTGTCTTTAATTATGACAAATGATTTGATTGATGAATTTTTGGACAAAATTTAACTTTCACTAATTTATTTTCTTTTTTAAACTGATGAATACAATTAATTCATGTGAAATAAATTACTCAATTAAAATTCACTGAATTAATTTTTCAAAACAAAAATAGTCACCTCCTTTCCCAATAATCATCTTCTTCACATCTGTTGGCAGGGGTGGATCTACATTGTCTGTGTCTGGTGCTCGAGCACCCATTGATTTCGAAAAAAAATTATGTATCTACATAGAAAATAGGCATAGATGAGCACTCACAGGCTTTAAATCCTGGATCCGCTATCAGTAACTGAAAATTTTTAGAGATTTTGCCTCATTTGACACGCTGAAAAAATGAAAACATAGGATTCTTCTTCTTCCTAAAAACAAACAAAATTTTTATATTTCTTCTCTTTTCATTGCACAAGTCTTTTCAAGAAAAATAGTGAGTGTTGTGTAAATTTATTCTATTAGTTGAACTTATTGAAGTTTCGCGATTAATTTCGATTGTCAGTACGTTGCATAACAACGTTCCATATCCTCGGAGGAAATAATTCAAACTTTGAACAAATATATGTAAAATAAAATTTTCAAGAAAATGCGATTTTTTGTGGGCTTGAAATTTTGTTTTTTATTTGATTGTTTTCATTTCTGGAAATCAAAATGCCTCAACCAGAATTCACATTTACTAAACGGCCAAATCCAATAAATTAACTCCGAATATTCAAAGTAAATAAAGATCTAAATCAATTCTTCACGGTCTCAATTTTTACTATGTCTTAATTAATTAGTAGCTCCTTTTTATTGCTTCCAATTTTGGATTCAGTAAAATGAAAGAAACTTATATATACGTAAGAAGTATGAAATATATGGCATAATATTAGGGTTGCATGTTCTCAGGTAGATGGTGCCATTAAATTATTTGGGTTGCATTTATTCTTGTGGATACCTATCTATCTTAGGGTCACTTTCTGTAAAGGACATATATATCACACCTCCACAAACTTCAGGTATACCCTATTTGTAAGTGCTATGATTGAATTTCATATCTTAGGGTCATCCAAATATAATCGAGTAATAATGTGAATATCAGCCACTCGATAATAATTGAAAGAAAATAATTGAACTCTTGAACACTTAAATCTCATCAATGTGCATTTTCCCCCCGATTTTGCTTTGTAAGAATACTAAAAGGCCTTTTTAACCACCCAGGATGCGAGCTCTCGAGGTGGTGGAGGGTTTGACATAGACCTCTACCATGTATATTACTAAGCAATGAATACATTTGATGGGAACATTAACCTGCTAGACTGTGAGGTAACAAACAACTAATAACATACTAATAAAGGGATAATAGGAAAATGGCGTAGAATGGCGTAGTACTTGTTTCTTTTACGTAATTTAAGGGCATAGTTGATTCCTTTTCGTCTATTAATATCTAATTAGATTAATTAGTGGGAGCCTTTAATATTGTTTTTTCTCCCCTTCATTTTTCCTTGATTGCAAGAAAACCAGGATTCGAATTAATGAACACATCATGTGTTGTTGTCCTGGTCCCCCCGCCTTCAATTAATCCTAATTACTTATATACAAGAGGCAGTTTAAGTTGCACAAGTAGGTAACAGGTCGATATGCTGCATGAGCAGCATGAGGGTACATTCGTAATTTTTTATGATTCTTTCGTTGTAATTTGTTTATCTTATTTTTAGTGTTAGAAAATATTACTAATCATGATAACTACTGACTCAAAATATTTCTAAAAAATGTGTTACATCATAATATTAATAATTTAAAAATCATATTAAAAAGTTTAATTAACTCTCTAGATTCTATCTATATCACTTAAATCAAAAAACAAAAAAAATAACAAATATTGGGCCCACGCTAGCGCAAGCATCGATATCTAGTACCATATATGAGGTAGATATGTAGAAACTTTAGATTATACAATTAATTCATCAACAAATTAAATATGTTTTCAATTTCTTCCTCCTTGTCCTTAATATTCCAAAAACATTTAAATGGAATCATGAAAGCCAAATTTGTGGCCTGGGGAGTTTCTAACTACTTTGCTAAATCTCTACGAATTAAATGTTAATTTTAACAAATTCAAAGAGGGCTCTTTCACGATATATTATAAAGTCCTATAATTTAATCATGTCATTTTAACTAATAGTATTATAGAATTTGAAAGACATATAATAAAACAAAATCAGTTGCGATTAAGAAGTATCATCTTATAATAGAGACAAAAATATTAGGTGATTTTTTCAATCTATTTAAGTCATACACGATGAACAGAATTATTTGAACAATCTCCCAAAATTTCTTGCGAGTATTATGCTTTCTTTGATCTTTCTCTTTCTTCTTTTTTTCTTTTGTCTCTTTAGAACGGCTGACAATGATATTATAAGAAAATTAATATGAAAAATTATTTGGCTTAGAAGAACAGAAACATATTTTTTTTTAAGAATATTGATTGAACTTTTGTATTCCACGAACAAACAAAATAATAATAGTAGTAATAACATTATCTTTCATAATCAACTAAGCCACATAAGGCATCATTCAAGAAATTTGCAATTCTATTATGCTTTGTCATAAATAAAAATTTATAAATCCATGAAATAGAAATCATCAAAATATATATTTGTCAAAATCCAAAATGAATTTAACTAGGATATACATCAAGAAATTAATTTCCCATCAAAATCATTTTCTATATTATTCATCATAAGCCAATTTGAAAATCCTAAGGAATTTTTTAATTTTTTTTAAGAAAAAAAAAACAAAAGGACTTAAAAAATTAAGTCCAGGATTGTCATATAGTTACAAAGTTTTAAAACAAAAATAAAGGAATTAATTCCTACTCTATCACTAATTACCAAGCAAAAAGATGCAAAGTGAAACTTGCAATGAGTTTACTACAACATCTAAAGTTTTAAAATAAATAACTTTTTTTTAAAAAGAAAGTTTTAATATGTGTTTGGGAGATTTTAATGTTCAGTTTATTTAGATTATTTGAAATTGGAGTTGAAAGTAAAGTTGTGTTCAGTTATATTTTTTGTGAATATTATTTGAATGCACTTTTCAAAGTTGAAATATAATTTCAAAGTGAAATTTGAATTGAAAAATAGATAATAAGTTATTTTTCAAATTTGAAAATGATAATGCACCAGGAAATTTCAACCTACTAATTCCCTTTACACCAGAAAATTTCATCTAGGTTAACTTTCTACTTCCATCATGATCAATCTAATGTTATTTTAAGGGATTAAAGAATCAAATAAGTGTTAAATTGATGGAAGAACTTACCTTGGAGGAGAAAATCGATGAAAAAAATGCCAAAATCACCTCTTCCTTGCTCTTGCCTGACCTTGGACAAGTTTTGGGAGTAAAATAATATTTTAGGTCTGAAAACACATTTAACAGTGAGTATCCTGCCATGATGATCCCGTTATGGTGGCCTCAACCCTAACAATATTCAGTAAAATGCGCTTAATTTTTTACTTTGAATTTGGAATGACACAAAAAGGGTGGCATCGGAAAGACTCATAGACCTTTAATTTGATAAGTCATGGACTGCTTTGAAGTTCACCTTAGTAAACTTAATCCAGAAACTAAACCAATAAGGTACTTTCACCTGAACTTTATGATAGAGGCATTGTACGGCCATAAATCACAACTCGTATACCATGGAATTAATTCTAACCTATAACAAATGAGATTCATAAACTCTTAATGCAAATATTTTCAGTAATGACAGAATAAATCTTACATTAGGTATAAATATTTTTTGTGAATATTATTTGGAACAATGTCCAAATTAGATTGTACTTTTCAGAGTTGAAATGCAATTTCAAAATGAAACCTAAGTTGAAAAATAGATAACAAGTTATTTTCCAAATTTGAAAATATAATGCTTTAGGTTTGATGAGGCAAATTTTGGTCAATACCGTTTTGAAAATATTGTGAGAATGTAGATATGTCTAAATCAACTAATTAGGAAAGTCTAGCCATTAAACATCATTTTGGAAGTCTTCAAGTTTCGACATTGGAGATTTTTTTGGCGAGACTTATGTAAATGTATTTTTTGGCAATTAATTTATTAATATGAATGAAGTATATATAAATTTATACACCTCAGGTATACGTGTTTTGTATATGTTGTGTATAATATATATTTATGTATAATATATGTGTATATTCTGTATAACTAATGTAACAACAATGACGAAATATTAGATTTGGAGAGGATGAAATATACAATTACTCTTGTCTTGTAGAGAGAGATAAAAAAAATTATTTTCGATTGATTATATACTAAAATAAAATTACTTAACTAATGTATTGTCTTAAACTATATCTAATCAGAATATTTTATTATATGATCTTGTGATTCAATATAACAATCATAATTTGATTATTTAAATAAAATTTATAAAATATTTAAGTTTATGATTTTTTTTTAGAAAAAATCAAGTGACGACACGTTGCCTTTCCATTGTGGCATTAATTTTGGTCATCAAATAATTCATGCCATTTATGGGCGGTCCCCTTCTTGCTAGGAATGTATGTCCAATAATACGACATGGTGGGCCCTCATAAAAATAATGAAGCATGGGCGGTTCGTTATCGTGTTGATAGGATGAATAAGATTTTTTTTTTGCAACTTACATAAATTTTATATTTTTTGGAGCTAATTTAAATAAATATTAATTTTTTTCAAAATAATCAAAAGTCTGTTCTTTTTTATACAAAAAACAAAACCAATGATACTTGCGATTAAGAAGTATCATCTTATAATAACAAAAAACAAAACCAATGATACATATCGAAAAGGTAGGAGCATTAAGAGATTTTAATTATGATACATGAAAAAGTAGGAATTGTAATTTGTATCAATAAGTATTGCATTTTTGTATTATTTAAAGAATTTTTATAATTTTTTAAAAGAGTCAAAATTATATGTGTACTTCTACAATTTTTTGTTTTTGTATGATTAATGTTAATTTAAAATAATTAGGATCTCACCAAGATATCAAAATTAATTGTGATTTTCTTTTTTCATTGTCAGTTAATATTTTGATCTCATGTGAAAAATCACATTCTCTTCATTTGTTTTAGTTTTAAAGTTTTGATATGATATCTTTGAATCTATCAAATTAAAGGATATTTGCAATATTTAATATATCTTTATTAAGATTATATGATCTAAAATAATTATTTTTTTTAAATTTTATTATAAGTCAAATAGATTAAATAAATTGAAACAGATGAAATATGTTACGTGATAGTAGAGATAATAGTTGCTTCATCTTTATTGATATTCGCTTTTGTGGAATTTTTATAAACAGCCACTTAGTAAAACATAATATATAAAAATAGCTATCATTTCTAAAATTACATTTCATAACTTTGATCGTATAAATTGTTTTGTATAAAGCATGTAGCTACAGGTGCATTATACAAAAAAAAATTGAGCTGATAATTGTTGATTGCTAAAATTTCGCTATTAATTATGAAAACGATTCTGTAATTAATGAAAATTGAATCTAATCAGTCTTCCTTACCTAATATGACTATTACTACCAAAAAAACTCCATAGTGATTTTGTTCCAGCAAAATCAAAATCAAAGTGTAACATTTCCTGCATAATTGTATGAAATCAGGTGAAGAAATTATGATTAGGTTGTGAAACGTGTTATTCAAATCTTTAAGCCTTACTATTCTGATTTAGCAAAATTTTGTGTGTTGCTAATTTTAATTTTTTTTGTAGCTTGAAACTAAGTTTTTTTTATGTAAATAACTATGTGAATCTACAATATACAAGGTTTAAAAAGTATATCTAAATATGTATATATTTATAAGTATACTTATAAGTATAAGCATATACGGCAAAAGATCATCTGGCTCTTGTGCAGAGGCTACATATATGTATCACAAAAAAAAAATAATAAAAAAAATATATATATATGTATATATCTTGTTGTATAAACAACTAAGTATGCCTATAAAAAGTGTACATATTTGTAGAATTAAAATAGTATGAATAAGTTAAATAATATACTTATACTATTGATTATGCTATAAAAAGATTAAAAAATGGATCTTGTGCAAATGTTACATTGTATGTGTCATCCATGCTCCACCCCCCCTCCCCCTCCCCCTTCCAAACACTGTTCTAGATAAATGTATCACGAACAAATAAATATATGTCACATTGTATAAAAGGCTAAAAATAGGTATAATATCATGTATAACTTGTGGTATCAAACTGTATATGCATATATTGTATAAATACACAACTTATACATAAACAATGATGTTTATACAAAACATAATTTGTTTTCGTTTGTACATAGTCTTGATTTGTATACAACACCCAGTGAAATTTTAATAAAAAAATTTGTTTGTATAAAAAAATCTTGTGTATAACATTGTATTACATATTATATACATTGTGATAAAAATTAATCAAAAAGTACATTATTTTCTTCAATTTTGTTTTCATCTTGGTTGTCGTGTTCTGATTCGTCATTCTTTTTGGAATCACCACTACTGAAAGCGATTTCATCTGATTTTCTCTTCCGTTTGGAGCTGGTTCACTTAGAAATAGGGTCATTTCGCTGCTTGGATCTCGCTTCTTCACTAGCCCTAGCTTTTGCAAGAGACCTGCAATCGCCTCAACCTCTTGAATAATACCCAACGGAAAAGATAGTGAATCATCCATGATATTATCATGCAAATGTTTACTTCTAGCTATCTGTCTAGTTGATGATTCTTTGATCATAATGTCTGGCTATGTAGCAAAATCAATTGAAAAATGGGAGGGGAAAAAACTAAAAAATGGGGGGAAGGGTTGTATAAAAAAGGCAAAATTTAAAATTTTCAAACGAAAATTAAAAACTGAAATTCATGATACAAGATTTTTGAGGATATTGAAAAAAGAAAAAATTTTGGAATTAATATATGTTGTTGACGACGAGCTGATGAGGGGGATTGTAAGAGAAATCAGGGATTTGTTTAGGGTAAGAAAATCAATTCTTTTATATAGAAGGAGAGAGAAAAAGTGAAAGTTGAAAGATCTTATACAAAAAGACTTGTGGAACCCGCCAAATCTTATAACCAAAGTTTTGAAATATTAATTGTTAAAAATAATATTATAAAAGTATAGCTAAATTATATTACTTATTGGTAAAGATTTGCTCTTGTGTAATTTTTCCTTTCTCTTTTTCTTGTAATTTTTGGTCTCCATCCGGCCCAAGACAAGGGAAAACCCAGTATCTATGTACCAAACTGCTGTCATTCTCCTTTACTTGGGCCTAAGCATGGAAGGGACAATTAGAGCAACTCAACAATTATTTTATTTGGACAAATAGCACAAAATTCAATAGTTTAGGAATCAACTATTTGTCTTCTCATAAAATTTTCAAGATTATAAATCATGTCAGATTTTGATCTCTAAATACATGTATTTGACGTGTTTAGGTACATATATCTTGGATACATAAGATCAAAATTATGTGTAATTTGTTAAAAATATATAGTGCACGAACGGATCATACATCTGGGACACATTAACTCTCTTGTTCATATCTCTTCTCTCTTGCTCGTCTCTTTCTTTATATACCTGTATTTCAGAATCTATCTGATATCTGTTACACATATGTCTAGTGTGGTATTTCGCATGCATTTGAGATACATTGACTTTCTCGCTGGCCTCTCTCCTCTCACCACTCTCGCTTGCCTCTCTCCTTATGTATCTATATTTTGAGAATGTATCTAGTAGCAAAACTGCATGCATCTAGATGTATCTAACTTGAAATCAGATATGAAATTATTAATTAGTAAAACAATATATAAGTAATCAAATAATATCAATAATTAATATATATGATAAAAATATTTATATAATTAAACAATATTTCCTTATTTTAATGATCCTAAAATTCTTCATGTTTTCAATCAGCTGAGCACTCAAATGAATATGAAGTTTTACAACCACGCCAACAAAAAGTTATAATAGTGAATAATATTGAACTTTATTTTTTTTTAAATTTTAACCAACATATTGTATACAATCAATGTACATTATTGAATATTATTTATTACATCAAATATATGGTTACAAATATTACGGGGGATGGATGAAATATTCTAAAAAGTCAAGATCGATGAACATCGACTTGTCAACTTGTCATTCATTGTCTTTGGAGGTAATACCTTAGCACTTCGTTTGGACGGTAGTTATGTATCGTTTTGTAATGTATTAAATTGTGTTGTATTGTATTATTGAAATATTTGGATAGACTGTATTTTTCTCCATCATTACATAATGTCATAAATTCATAATTTGAATGATAAACCTATAAGAAATTGTACGGTATGTAATATATACCATGAAAAGATATAGGGTAAATGATAAAATAGAATTATTAAATAATATATAAAATAAAAAAATAAGAAGAAGATATCAAAATAACGACGCAACCACACCAAATTAGTCATTAGACAAAATGGATCTTTTCGTCGTTACCTGACGATGGATTTAAACGATACAATACAATGAAATTTAAGCAATAATCAAAATAAATATTATTTAAACTAATAATACAATACAATACAATACAACATGTAACAACCATCCAAACAAGGGGTTAATTTTGATGGTCATTCAAGTTAATAAAAAATAATTAACAGTAAAGTTACTTTGATCCATCTTATCTAATAACATGAGATGCTTTGCGCACGAAATCCTTTCTGCATATTAAGCTCTCTAATTTTATCAGGACCAAAGTATGTTTGGTCTGTTATTAACCTTTGGTGATTAAACTAAGTACTTGATAGGGAGGTGGATTGGATGACTTAGTAAAAGTTTATAAAAAAAAAGATTTCTCTCTAGCATTTTGATTGATAAGGGGTGCAAATTAGCAGAAACAGAAACAGAAAGTTGTCTTTATGGGACAAAACAAGTAGTATGAAGGAGCTAACAATGTAGCTAGACCCAGGGGCAGAGCTACCAGCTTAACTACGAATTTGACTGAACTTAATAATTTTTTTTCAGGCTTTATATTTGTACCATTTAATATGTCAAAATAATTTGTTCAAAACCTGATAAGTTATCTTTTCTAGAATTCATAAATTCAAAATCGTAATTCCGACTCCAACTTAACTTCCCTCAAAGAAAAATGATTATTTTTAACCATCTCTTGAGAACAAAGACTTCGCTCCCCATCTAAGTTGGCCAACATATAAGACAAGTAGGCAAGGCATAGTGAGACAAAGAAAGATGGAAAGAAAAGGAGAGCACAGAGTGCTTATAATAAATAAATGTACTGATGTATTTAATGTTATACTTTCTCTTAAGTTCATAACTTTGTCTTTGTTTTGATTTCATAAGACTTTCGTACAATGCTTTCATCTATACGTATACTCCTAGCACCAACAAATACCCGTGGCAAAGGCGAATTCAAAATTTAAATTTTATACTTTTAACACTAATTAATTTGAGGTTTGTAGCATTGATTCATTGTAAATGCTTTTAAAATATGAGTTCAGATCAGTGGTCATTTGGTAGAGTATATTACAAAAATGATACATGTATTAACTTAGTGTACATATCAGTAGTAGTTTGTTTGATATATCATTTTCATGCTTCGTGCATTAGTTATACGCTCTGTTCTATATTAAAGTGTGTATTACTAATATTATAGATTTTTATGTATTAGAAATGTAACGAGGTTTAATACGTGTATTAGCATGATTAAAGACTCAATTTTCCTTCAAAATTAAACTCTTTTTACATCTTTTCCTTCATATTTGTGGAGGACATCTTTGTAAATAAATATTTTTTGAATAAGTTATGCAATGCATGTTATTTGTAATACACCAAACTGAACAATGCATAAAAATAATTTTTGCATAATTAATACAAACCGTACTAATGCAAACATTACATATACACTCTATTTAATATCATTCTTATACATGCACTTTATCAAACGACTTTATTTAAATATTAGTGAGTTGTATTTTGCGTTTGAAAGTATTGGATTTTGATGTATTTGGGTACCAAAGGGTATTGAAAATTACTCTAGCAGTAATTTTTTTCAAGTATAAAAGAGTAGCTTAGTATAATCATTCTTTCTTCTTCTACTTTTAGAGTTAATTACTCCTAATATCAACCCTAGTCAAAATATTTTTAAATATATTTTATAGTAATATAACTTTTTTTTAGGAATTAAACAATTTATAGGAAAAAAAAAAGATCTACAGACTTCCATTCGTTCGTGTATGTTCCTTCAGTGACCCTTTTTTTTTTTATATATCTGTTTTTTTTTTAATCTTTTCTATCCATTTTAGTGGTAGCTTTAACAAGGCTACAAATAAAAGTTTTTTCAAATCAATGAGAAAATTATAGAACACAATGATAAAAAATGTATTATGAAATAGATTGCCACTGAAATGAAGTTTCTTAATTTTTTAAAATTAATTCAATCAAATTATTTATGAAAATAGCTATTTTGAACATCTTCCGTGAAAAATTGCATAACTTTCTCGGTCAAAATTTTAAAAAATCAAAGAAAAGCAGTGAACACCCAGCATATAACACCGTTTCTCTCGAAACATAGAATAATTTAGACACAAATTTCACTTAATCCCGTTGAAAAATGATCAAGATATCACGATTTAAAGTTTTCACTCATTCCCGATATATCATAAACAAAAAAGTAGAGATTTACCTCGAAATATGTGTCAAATCCTGAATTCAATTTCACCACGACGTTCCTTGCGAAAATCCGAGTCAATAAAAAAATAATACTTTATTCGTCTCATTTTATGTGATATTTCTTAACTTGACACATATCTAAAAAAGATTTTTAAAATTTACCATCTAAAATAATTTTTAAATATTTATATAACTAAGAGAATATTAAAATTAAATTAATTTTAATTATAATAAATATTTCATTTCTACTTTCTAATTTTAGTTTCTTCTTTCTCCTCCATGCTCTGATCACTTTTTCTCAGAAGAAAGAGACTAGATTCTAGTTTCTGTCACAGAGCAGATATTCACGTGAATGACCCCTGGCTTGGTTTAATCATTTCTCCCTCATAATTTATATGATTTAGTTTAATTTAACGCATGAAATTTAAAAAGTAAAATTAAAGGTGAATTATAAGATTAAAATAAATTACTATATAATTATAAATTATTTTATTAAAGATAAAGTCATATTTTAAAATTAAATTATTATGAACTATAAAAATATTTATTCTTTTTACTTCTTAGAATCGATTAAAATAAAAAATGAATCACATATATTGAGGTAAAAAGTAAATTTTTTTAACCCCATTTTATTGTTCTAACAGAGAGTAAGCTGCATGTATGTCAACGGTTAGACCAAAAATTAGGATTTTAAATTCCAAAAACACAAAAGTTAATGACTTTTTGATAAATTATTCATATATATCAAGTTATTTTTCGAAAATAAATATAAAGCCTGGTAGGTGTATGGTGTTAATCCATTATTAAGACAAATTAATAAATTTATGCATGTACTTATTTTTGGAACAGAACTGGACCTGGAATTTGGAGTGTATATAAGTGTTTCTACCACGACTTTAAATTAATACAATACGATAATCCCTTCAGTTTCTATGTAATGTCCTCCTAAAATCAAATCAAAATATTGCTCTGAAACAAGTAGGAAATTTTCTTGAAGAAATATGGGGTTCTACTTCTGGCGATAACATACTTGGTGTCAGTGATGGGATCAAATCAATGCGTTAACCTCAGGGAACAATGAAGCTTCATAAGGTCTTTCTGTCCAGGTGCAGGTAGTTCGCATCTTCATAGACATGTCTATTTCACGGAGCCTTTCTCCGAGACAATGTAAATAAAATCGTTGTTTCCAAGTACTCAAGTACTCTGTCCATCTCATTTTATGCGGTTTTATTTAATTTGACATGATGTTTAAGGAAAAAAATTGAAATACTTCTGAACTTATGATATAAAATAATCTTTAAATATTTGTGTGATTATAAATCACACAAATAATAATTTTTTAAAATATTTCTAATTATAATAAATAATATTTTTTTTAAGGATGGAGATGTCATGAAATGAGAGTGTTTACTTTTTTCCGTTATTAATATTCTATATATTGTAGGTAGGGTTTAAGAATCAGGTTATCCAACCACTTTTTTATCTTATTCTATTGGTTTTTATTTAAAATGCTTTTGAAAACATATTAGTACATACATGATAATGATGGTTGGATTGAAAAGGTTTTAAAAGCTAACTCTTGAAGGCCTCTTCTAGAATTCTACAAACCTAAAAGAATCCTATGTTAGTTCCCAATTATAAGTAATACAAATGTTCTCTACATACATTTTTCTCAAAAGCCAATCCAAATACATGTTGGGGCGAAACAGGTAGGATCGAGCGGGTTCATCTAAATTTGTTTTGACAAAAAATCATATTGTTAAAATTGAAATTATCATTTTTGTGTATAGAATAGATGTTGAACTCCTTCGACTTCTTTAATTTGTATGTCTACTTTTTCATATTTTGAATCTTTTTAGCGAACATTTAGGCTTCATCATTGAATACATGTATCAGTCTTTTTTCAAATGTAAAATTTTCACTTCAACATTATCTCGTTACTATTTTCTTATCTTTTCCTTCTGGTTTTACTATTCTTTGACTTTTACAGACGAAAGTTCTTTTTAGTATAGCACTCCATTGCTATCATCATGTACATAGTATAACAAGAAGAGAATTAGCATAAATTAAAAGGTTTTTACCCAAAACTCGCTCTGGTAACTCCTAAAACGAAATAGGCACGAGTAGAGAGTTTGCCTGAGTCGTGGGGCCCCACGAGACATACTGAAAACATGCCTTTCGAACCAAACTCAATACCCGTCTTCCAAATAAAAAAAGGGCTCGTTGGGAAGAAATTACTTGTATTTTTTTTTTGTTTTGTATATGAATAAGAATAATTCAAGAACCTATGTACAAATAAAGTGTCTTAATTTATCGTACTAGTAATTATAGTTTTTCCTGTGCAGAGAGAAGCAAAGGTTGAATTTTCTCGGAATAATTAAGGTTTCGATATCCAACAAGAAAGATAAAAACCATTTGCTCCGTTTGTCTCCAATTACTGTATAAACATTGTCTTCGTTATTGGAATATGTTGGAGATTTAGGTGACAACAAGAATCAAACATGTTTTGTGTGTTCCTAATTGTTTGGCATTATTTTCTGGTTTCGAATGATAATGTATGTTATTCTTTTCTCCCTTTTTGAAGTGAAAGTGGCTTTTCAAACACTAGTAAAGAATAAACAACCCCTTCACAAAAGGGGACCTAAAGACGCAAGGTGTTCATTCTGATCCTTTTGTTAAAATTATACTTTTTCTATCTCATTTTATATGGTAACTTTTTTGTTTAGTTCGTCCTGAAAAGATGTCATCTCACGAGAATTAGAAATAATTTAACTTTAAAATTCTCCTTTTACTCTTAATGAAACCTCAATGAGTGATTTTAGATCATAAGCTTCAAAATTCTTCCTTTTTTTCTTTAATATCGTATCAAGTCAAATATGCTACATATAATGGGACGGAATTGGAGTATATGCAAGACTCTACGCAAAGAAGCCCTCAATTTAATGGATTCCGTGAACCTCCTCTTTCACTTCCACTTAAGCTTCCTCAGTTTGTTGGATTAATTGAATTACATGTAAAATAGATATTGAGTCGCCTTAACTTATTCATGTGTTTATTTCTTCATATTTCGAAAAAATCCTGATTCTACCATTATTGTACTCTTATTTGTTATTTGTCACTATTATCAACAGTGTTGTTAAATTCATAATTGGCGAGCAAGGGCGGAGCTACCCCTTTGGCACGGGGTTCGATTATATTATTTATACATAAGTTTAAAAAGATAGTCTGGTGTACTAAGCTTCTCCTATATATGTACGAGGGTCAGGGGGAGTCGGATCACAAAAATCATTTGTACACAACTTTACCTTGCGTTTCTGTGATCGAGAGACTGTTTACACTATGCTATTTAAGTTATATCCAGTTTTTTCAAAATAATATTATTCTTCTGTTGAATAGTATTGCTATAACTTGTGAGATTCAGAGATTCTGTAGCACAAGTTATTTCATGTAATCTAGGGCATTTGCAACATAGTTTAACTAGCTTTGTGTGAATAAGACTCTAAACGTAGAGACGTCTAGTTTGCATGTATTTATATAAAGATATCGTTGGTCGATGTGGGCAGATATAGAGAAATCTTAGAATTCAAAATCTTTATATAAAATTCTTTAGGAACTAATTAGGTGAAGCTAAATCCCTAGTTTTTTGGAAGCCTTTGGGGTAGTTTGGCTTTAGGAAGACAAAAACACTTGACACATTTTTGTCTGAAGATTGGCTAGGCAATCCCAAACTTCATGCATGCGCCTAGTCAAATCTTCATACATATGGATTTGAAGTTTGGAATTGATGGACCACATCTCAGACAAAAATGTTAAAATTTTGGAGTATTGCAAACTTTGTCCATTTGAATTGACTTATTTTGGGTGTTTTTAAGCTTAAATAATTTTTTAGCAGATTTGAAGTGTTTGGTAAAGTTAAGAAATGCTACTAGTCAAAAATTGAAGTGTTTAATTCCTTAAATTATTTGGAAAGTATCAAGAAGATGCATGTCCCAGAGATGAGGATGTTGCGATGGATGTGTGGTCACACCAGGAGTGACAAGGGCTTGATCTCATAGAGGACATGACCCTAAATAGGAGTAAGTGGAGGTTGCGAATTAGAGTAGTAGGCTAATTGGTAGGTTTAGGTGGATGCATGAGTTAGGTGGAGGACGTGTTTTCTTTTTCTGTCTTCTCATTATCTGTCTTATATGTGTTAGTTGTATCATATTTACATATTGCCACGTGCTATTCATTATTAGTCGCTCTTTGTGTTCCCTTCCCTTTTCTTTTTGTCATGTCTAGTTCTTTCTGCTTATGAGTTTTAAGATGAGGGTTCCCAAGAAACAGCCTCTCTACTTCTATGAGATAGTGGTAAAGTCTGCGTACATTCTACCCTCCCCAAACTCCACTTGTGGGATTTTACTGGGTATGTTGTTGTTGTTGTTTATCTTCCAAATATTTAAGTCAACCAAACATGAAAAATTGGAAAACATAAACGTTTTCCTTCGCACCAAACATAGTCACACGTAGTAAAATTTTCTTGAGTTTTTACCGCTTCATTGGGTTTCAAAAGATATCTGATATCTTTGATGTATATTTATGATTAGTTTGATTTTATTTAAAGCTCCAAATACTATTCCTCATTTACATATTCCAGCCTCTTCTCTTTCTTTCCTCCATCTGTCTTGAGAGCGCAAAATGGGGAAACAACGGCTTCAGTTTAAAATATGGGTAACTTAAACATCTGAACGTCTGCATGCATGGAAGGCCAATTCCAAGTTGATGCAAACCAAAAAAATACAATGCAATAAACAGGAAAGATGTGAATATAATGTTCTTGCAATGCCATCATGTCACTCGGGTGAGATGAGTAGCGGCTTACTGAATCCAATATCTCCCACCTCGCATCAACAATAAATACCAGATAACTCTATCCACCAAGCCTAAGACAGACAAAAAGAATCATCTAGTATTTTTGCGTATGCTAGGATTTGAACAAGAAACCTTGTGGCTCTCAACCGCTTCATTGCCCATTAGGCCACACGCCCTTGGGTACTTTATTACTAATATATATTATCCTTGAGAATGCCCCAAGAAGATGAGATATCGGAAATATCACAAGATGAACTTTTTGATATTTCTCTTTAATTTTCTCATCTTCCTTTAGCTCATACCAAAACTGATAGTTGAAAGCTATATAACAAAACACAATAAGGAAAACCCACACAAATGATGAATGTCTAAAGTTTGGCATCCACATTAAAATGTCATACACCAGAATCAAAAGATAGTTACTTGAAAACTAGAGTATAATTTAATAGTAAACCTTACAAGTCAACCTGTCAACTGCACCATCATGGTTTGACTATATTACATCTGATTCCAAGTCCACCAGGGCAGAGAAAGTATCTCCTGCAAGTAGAAAAACAGATGTTTCTGTGATTCATACAGTTGGAGACTGACAATGTTTATCCCAGAAAGTTTGTAAGTTATTGGACGATCAAGCTCACCACTAGAACTTGTATTTCTTGGTTGATTTCTCCGTTTCCTGAGTGGTGCTACCAGAAGCAGATGTGTCGAATTGGAGAGTTGAATGGGTTGGCCTGAAGTTCCTCTGATCATTATACTGGCAGGGCTTAAGCACATGCTTTGCTCCAGCTGTTAGTTTAAAGGGACCAGATCCCAGAGTACATTTGAGAGTATCTTCATCGTTCAAAGATCCAAGCCGTGCGTCTGTTGTTCCACTTTGGCCACTTTCAATACTATTTGTCATGCCTTTAACTGAACCTGATTCAAATGCTTTTCTGTAGCTGTATTGACCTTCAAAATTAGAATAGCTTTTCAGTTGTGCCAAAACAACACAAGGATCTTCTCGAAACCCTAAAGTAGGGATCTCCGCCACATTTGTATGATTGTCTGATATAGACAATGGCCTCTTTTTGCTCTTTCTGCTGTGACCAAGGTCTCTAAGTGGAGGAGTAGATGTGATTTTGGTCACTTCACCATGTCTTTTATTTGTGCCAGTATTTACTCTGGAGCCTATTTGGAGTGGCATAGGCGAATAGTTAGCGAAAGATGGAGGAGAGACTGGATTCCCCGGTGCAGGTTGAGGGTGCTGAGTGAAAGAACAGAAACGCTCTGATGCAAGATATACTGAAGGGTCAATTTGACGGTTATCCCCCGCAATGCTGCTGTAATGATGTTTCCTCTCAGATGAAGAACATAATTCATGAAAGTCCATCAGTACTTTCTTTTGCTTTGCATCTGAAAACCATGGGGTGCTTTTTGAAGAGAACTGAGACCAGGATGGCCGGAAGTTCCTTCCAGAATCCGGACGCATGAAAGGAAAATTGATGGCGCAGCTTGAACTGTTCAGATCAACAGAGCTTGAGCCCCCATTCTGACTGGAGTAATGATGCATTAATGTTGGTACAGGTGCATATTGGCTGATTGTGAAAGATTTATATTCACCTGTAAAAGGCTCCTCAAAGTTTGGTTTTTGATTATATAGAGAGAAAGGGCTTTGTTTGGTCGCACCTAAACAATTCTGTTGCACTGAATCAACTTGGCGACTGAAGTGAGGAGGGCAAACCCGAGGCCTTGGAATGGCCTGATTGATTTGGATACTGGGAGAAAAAGCAACTGAGCCTTTCAGCGTTCCCAGCACAGGATGCACGGTGAGATTTTGTTGATCGTGATTAGTAACCACTGCATTGTAGTTGTAAGTCTCCGCTGAAAAATTCTCAGCAATGATCTGCTTATCTGTCCAAATCCTTTTATCCTGTGGTACATGAAAATCTCTTCTATCAACTGTAAACTCCTTTCCCATCAGACGCATTTTCGATGGAGTAACAGGCAGCGAGACATGATCAGAATTCCCATATTGCTTACTCCTGCTGGCTTCAAGTTGCTTGGCCTGATTGTTTTCCTTGCTTCTATGGCTGGACAAATTACTGACACTGCAATCTAACTGAAAAGGATTAACAGATTCCTCATTTTCCTTTAGCGGATCCAACTCAACATTTGTCCTCCCAGCATCATACTCATAGATACCTAACCTCGAAGGTACAGGAAAAGTCGGGCTCCATTCCACTGAATCATCTGCGGAGGACCTTTTTATCTGGTCTATGGAAGGTGCTCGTTTATCCCAACCTCTATCATCAGAGAGATTGTCCATGTTTGAGTGTGAAATGATGTTTACAGCTAATCCTCTGGAAGATCCCCCAATTCTCCTTGAGCTTGGCAACTGAGTCAACTTTCCTTTACCGTTTGAGTTCAGATCGATTAATTCCCCTTGAGAGTTGAGGGGCAAACGAACATGGTCCTTTTCAATTCCCTTCTCTCCATGCATAGATTCTCTTTGCTTCCACTCAGGGAAAGAACATATTTTGCACATTAATTCTTGATGGCATATTTGGGGGAGTGGTGGATATTGCATGAAATGACCACTGCAATTTCCCTTGATGGTTTCTGGCACCAAAGTAGGCTTCCTATTCACATTTTCGTACGCTGACGAAAGTTGAGGATATGCCTTCACAGAATGCACGGAGCAAAGTCCAGCAACTTCAGGGGGAGAACCTCTTAACTTGTCATGTGATCCCTCGCTAGCACCGCAAGCATTATTTAGGCTTCCAACTATTTGGTCGTTCTTTTGATGGTTATACATCTGTTGAGGCACATGAAGAGACCCAGAATTGCAGAGATTCTGTGAACCATGTGATGCCACCCCATAGCCTCTTCCGGATGATTTTAAATTGTCATTTCCATCAGAGACTTGATTAAAAACATCACGGCATTCAGATGAATTATCTTTAGTACCGATATTGTGCCTAAGTAAACCAGGAGCATCAGCTGTACTAAGCACGACGGACAACCTCTTTGGAGATCCAGGTTGAACAGCAACCTCACTTTCTGTAGTTCTCAAAATAGATTCATTAATTCCTTTCTCCTGCACAAGTGGTGGAACCTCTCCTCTCTCTGTGGCATCGTTATACAATGAAAGTAGAAACCAGGTAAGAATATATACTGTGAACGTATCTGAAAAAACATATAACAGAAGATGCTCTACTTACCTGAGGTAACATGTTTGTCGCCTTCTTGGTTCCTGCAAAGAGTTGCATCAGTAGGACCAGATAAAATGCCACCGGTCAAGTTCTCAACTGGAAATCGTTTAGTCCTTTTCTTGTGGTTGCTACAAACTGGATTTGTCATCTTTTGGTCATCCGCTGACTTGGAATCAGTCAGACCTTTGGCCTTATTTTCTGAAACCAAACGTTTCCTGTGTGGTTTCCTCACATAGTTAGGGCTACAATCTGCCATGTCCTTCTCACATTTCTTTCTGGGCTGTGAACAACTTGGTTTTGAAAATGATTTGGGCACTTCGGGCTTGTCAAATTTCTCCTGCAAGCAAAATGAGTCAACCATATATAGCAAATAAAGCCACCATGAGAGTTATTGCATTTTCATTTAGACAGTGACTGGGCTCAGGTTTCAAACCAGAAAACCTTGGGAACAAATAAAGCAATTTAATAATCAAGTGACATTAAGCAGAATGTCTTGAACAAAAAGTCGCAGCATGATAGTATTCAGTTGATATCCTTTTGTTGATTTACCACACGTTCAGTAATTCATCAAAAGAGAAAAGAACTAAAAAAATTTAAGAAACTTAAAGCTACATAATTAAAAACATAAGAAGATGACAAAAGCAAAAAAAAGAGAGAAAGAAAGTCAAAGAACGCAGTTATATACGTTCTCATAGACGCATGCAATTCTTGCTGCATCTCAATTCACCAATTATCTGTGAATACTACATTATCACTCAAAACTCCATAATAGATATATCTAAGTGATGCATTCTATAGAAAGAGTAAGAAAAGTACAATAAAACAAACTTGTAAAATTTAGATTACAAGAGGGATTTTATATCAAAATCTTTAAAACAAGGGCAGAAAATAGAGGTATATGTGTCTGCGGTATAAATCTCAGTTTTGACAATGACTATACAGCAAAACTATGAGGAGCATACTTCCTCAAGAAAATTTTATGATATAGCTATATTGCAAAATTTATACTTTAGTTCCAAAGGAAACGATAAACATCAATAAGAAAGATTTTGGAATTTCCTAGTTCTTATACTACATTTTATCTGGGAGATATTGCAAATTGAAAGGCTGATAATTTTCATCTCAAGTATATGCCACTAATCACTGAGGAAAACCCATCATTTTTTTTATATTGATGAATAGATTATGCAACAAATTACAAATAGTTCTTCAACGTTATTACTTGGACCCAAAAAATCAAACCCCTCAATAACCGTGCTAGCATCATGGAAAAGAATGTAAACTGCCCCTTCATCTCTTAGATCGAATACACAAAACAGAAGTTGATTAAATCCCTCTTCTGTGAATAGTGGCCTTTAGGTATCCAATTGTGTGGCTTAATTCAAGCTTACTCTAGTAACTAATCCAACTATTTAGACGAAATCGTCTAACTTCCACCATAAAATATGGGATTCTGTATAATACTAAACGCTTCATGAGATGACAAGCACATTTAATGTGACATCTCAGATTTCTGAAGAAACAGCATAAAAGCCATTGATGATCCACAATAAGATACCCAAACTCATAAAATGCCAGTGCTTCTACCAGATTTCACACAAGAACAAACATAAAAATTTACCCGGCTTTCTCAACAGTAAATTTCAAGCACTAGTTTTACTGGAATAGTTCATAGTTCAACAAATTAGACTTCCACCACCCAAAATCTAAGTTACTGTACTAAAACCCCGTTATTTTATGCACAAAATTTTACATCAAAATCTCAATTCGTCAAGCATCGGATACATTTCTAGTCACAATTTACAAAATTATCTCAAAATATAATAACGAAATACGCATTTAGCTGATAAAGAAGTTTCATAAAATCGTACCTTCTTTTGGATTAGTAGATCCAGATAATCACTATTCACTTTCTTCTTTTGCTTAAACTTCTTACCCTTCATCGTTTTCTTCACCTCCTTCAACTTGCTCACAATCATTTCATTCTTCTTCTTTACAGCGCTCCTTTTGCTTTTACGATTTCCAATTGCATTAACATTTCGATCAGAAACTTCTTTTTTCCCTTCAGTAACAACCGCACAATCACCGTTCTTCTCGTCTTCCTCATCATCGTAATAATCACCATCACCGTCGGTTCTCTCCACTTGTGGCGCCACAGCGAAAATGTCAACAATAGACCTCTTCTTCTGAACCCTTGGTTTTCCCTGAACTGACTTAATTTTTCTACCAGTTTCAATCCTCGCCACTGGTACAACATCATCAGAATCCCCCAATTCAAGTGCATCTTTCCACCAGCTGAATTTCTTCTCTGAAATTGGAGGTAACATAGCTCTCACATCATCTTCGTTTGTAGAATCATCCAACGGCCAGCATTTCACCACGTTCACACTCCTCATCTTCGCAGCGTACTCCCTATTTTTTAGTATATACCACAATAAATACAATTATACACAAGAAAAATGGAAGTAAAAGTACCAGTACCTTATCACTATTCAAGCAAAAAAAAATTTTTTAAAAAAAACTAAAAATCTCACTCACCTGATGGAGAAACCATCTATGGATACCTTCCGCATCTTTTACTCTATCTGAAAACAACAGAAATCATTCACAAACAGGAAAAAAAATCAACAATTACGAAAAAAAATTAGTTATAGAGAGAAAAAGGTATGGTTAGCTTTAACTAGCTAGAGAAAATATCAAAAACACAATAAATGAATTTACCTAGCTTTAACAAAGAAATAGTAGGAAGTAGGAAAACTGAAGCTCCTCTAAACAATCCATGGAAATTGAAGAAGAAGAAGAGATTGAGTTTTTTGTGTTTTGAGTGGTGAGGGATTTGTGTTTTTGTAGAGAGAGAAAGATAAGAGAGAGAAAGAGAAGAAAGCACTTTATGCGTGTTTTCTATTATTTCCCGCTCGAAAAGTGTGAGAAGTGGGGAGAGAGGAGGTAGGGAGGTGTCAATTTATCCTATTTTCAGCTCTGCCTATTCTTTTAAGTCTGATAGTGACAGATGAGTGCTCTACCGAGCATATAAAAGTAAGTTTAAATAATGATAAATATTTTTTTATTATTAATAAAAAATTTGTGTTAAAATTTCATGAATAAGAATTATTTTTCTTGAGAGTATTTTATTTGTTAATGTAAAAAATTTTATCACAGATTTAAAGTTAATCAAATCACTCCCAATGTAAATATCAAATGCTAAATGAAACAAAAAATAAATAAATAACAAGCTTAATCATAATGATTTATTATACATATTTTTACCTTACATTTTTATTGTAAACTGTTTGTAAGGCAAAATGAAAGATTAAAAAAAAAGTTAACAAAAAGTATTTGTACTTTCTTCTTTTCAATTTGTTGGTATGATTTATGATTTTTTTTTAATTTTATAATTTTAAATCTAAATTATTCAAATTATTCTCTAATTTTATGTCTTTAACATGTCAAAAATTCTTCATAAAAGGGATTAAGAAAGAAAGCAAAACAAACAAATGAAACGGATGCATAATACTCATATTATTACATTATTGTTAGTTTCTTATCCTATTGTGATGACTGAATTAGAATAAAAGATTAGTAAAAAACTAATTGACATTTAATTTTTTTGTTATCATTCAATTTTTTTATTATTTATTATTTATATTACCATTTGCTTTTATTGTTATATTTATTATTGCTATTATTATTTTATTATTTTTAACATGACCTTTTATTATTGTATTTTCTTTTATATTGGTTAATTTTGTCAAGGAGTCAATTGAAAATAGCTTAAATTATGTATATAATGAAGAAAGTGTCAAAAATTGAAGTTTATTCATATTAATAAATTTTTCAAATAAAATATAAAATTCAAAGCAAAACACAAGCTATAACATTGACTTTGCCTTGACAATATAAAATTATACAAGTATACATTATTGTTCGTTATAATATTTGTATTATTTTAATTATTTATTTAATCAGTTTCACTTTCTTTTTATTTATTTGGTTTGCGTAAGTGTTATACAGTTGGAGTGTAGGACAACTCACTCGTGTACTCAAAATATGAGGGAATTCAGAAACAAAGATTCGATATATGGAGGAGAAAGAACCACGCGCAGCTTGCAATTTCCTACTTCACGCGCCCCACTACAAAATATTCCAGCTGAAAAGATTTCTAATTTATTATCTAAAAAAAAAAAACAGAAAAAATGCCACATTGTTTGTATCGTATGTGAAGGAAGTAGATATGTTTATATTTATATTATTTTTTATATAGTATTTTGTTTAAAGTATTATGATTGGTATATATTGCATAATTTTCTTTAAAAATTATTTATTTATTTATTGAAACATCCTCCATTGCTATGATAAAAGAAGTTCTAAGAAATGATTGTATCTTTGATCATATTAACACATGTATTAAAATTCTTATACTGAATTTTTATATATTAGTAATTAGGGTGTCTATCGGTTGATTCAATTTAAATTTATCTATTATTAAATTTAATTTTTAAATATATTGAACTAATAACAATTACATTAATAAAATATTCTTTTTGATTTTTTGTCGGTTCACCTTTTGATTTAACAATTTTGTTAAAATATTTTTAATTGATTTTTGGTCGGTTCACCTTTTGATTTATCAATTTTCGATCAATTCAACTTTTGAATTATTGATTTTTGATCGGTTCAATTTTTGGTCGACTCGATTTCTGATTGATTCGATTTTTGATCAATTTGATTGATTTAATCAATAAAAAAAAAGCTTATAAAATATAACCAGACAGCTAAATCATGAGATGATTTAAAAGAAAATCAAAAAAAAATTACTGAAAAGGAAAAATAATTTCTAAAGGAATATAATCGAGTGTTCATCAGATCTAACCCGAATTGGGATGTTTGCTTTGGATCGGGTACATTTTTTATCAATGAATTGAAAACGGAGTAGATCGGAGAAATCAATAAAAGGTAAAGATCCAAGCAGAAGAAAAATCGAGAAAGGGAGTAATCAAACTACCGATTTGGTGCAAAATTTTCACTTAGTGTGATCAAGTAATAAAAAATACTCACAATTTGCACGCCCTTAGCTGTCGCCTAACCCTCGTCCTCGTTGCCGTAAATCGTCGTTGCCACCGTCTCCGTCGTTGTAAATCGTTGTTGCCACCGTCTTTGTTGTTGTAAATCTCCGTTGCCACCGTTTCTGTCGTTGTAAATCGCCAGTGCTGCCGTCGCCACTGCCTCTGTCGTTGTAAATCGCCACTGCCGCCGTCTCTGTCCTACATGAATTTTTCTAATTTTCGAAAGAGAAAATAAGGAGAAATAGGGTTTTTACTTTGGTTCGGATGTTTTATATAGTGGAAAGTTATGAACTCAAAGTCATTATAAACCGTAAATTAAAGGTCAAAAGACAAACATAGTAATCAACAAGGTACTGATATTAATATTTGATATTTATATAGGATTAAGTTGTAAATTACTACATTTTTAATAAATTGTCGATTCACCTAATAACCGGTTATTAAAATACTAGTCAAGTTGTACGTGCTTTACACGTGCTTTGTGCGTGCTTTGAACGTGTATATCATGTTAATTAAGAATAAATGTATATAAAAAATTATTACGTGTATGTTGTATTATTAAGTACACAACTCTAAAAAATAATATATACTCCCTTTGTCCCATTTAATGTGGCACCCTTTTCTTTTTGGTCCGTCCTAAAAAGAATGTCGCCTTATCTAAGTAGAAACAATTTAACCTTGAAATTTTCTTTTTACCCTTAATGAAATGATTCTCAACCATACAAATATCTAAGAATGATTTTTAGACCACAAGTTTTAAAAGTCTTACTTTTTTTCTTAAACACCGTGCCAAGTCAAACAGTGCCACATAAAATGAGACGAAGGGAGTAATAATTTTAAGATAAAAGGTATATGTAAAGAGAATCATGACAACTCATCAAAGATCTGTGTTGAGCCCTTTTTTGTTTGTCTTAGTGATGGATGAGTTGACATGATTTATTCAAGAGGAGGGTACATAGTGTATGCTATTTGCAGATGAAATGGTACTGATTAATGAAACTCGGGCTAAAGTTAATGATAGATGGGGGTTTAGATATACACTTTGGAATTCAAAGGGTTCAAATTGAGTAGGACCAAGACAGAATACCTGGAGTGCAAATTCAGTGTTACGAGAGATGAAACAGATATTGATGTGAGGTTTGCTACTCAACTTATCCCCAAGAGAGGAAAATTTAAATATCTTGGGTCTATCATCCTGAGTAGTGGTGATATCGATGATAACGTTACACACCATATTGGGGCGACATGGATGAAATGGAGGTTTGCCTTTAGAGTATTATGTGATAAGAAGATATCACCTAAACTCAAAGGTAAGTTCTACATGATGATGGCTAGACCATCTTTGTTGTATGGGGTGGAGTGTTGGCCAATAAAAAACTCATATGTTCAGAAGATGCAGGTCACAGAGATAAAAATGTTGAGATAGATGTGCGGATATACCAAGAATTATAGGATTAGGAATGAAACCATCCGGGAGAAGCTAGAGGTGGCAACTGTGGCTGACAAGATAAAGGAAGCGAGATTGCAGTGGTTTGGACATGTACAGAGAAGAAGTACCGATGCTCCTGTTAGGAGGTGCGAGAGGTTGGATGTAGGAGTTACACAGAGGGGTAAAGACAGACCGAAGAAGTATTGGGGGGAGGTGATCAGAAAAGATATGGTGAAATTTGATCTCACCGAGGATATGACCTTAGATAGGAAGGTGTAGAGATCGCGAATTAGAGTAGCAGATTAATAGGTTAGTAAGGTTAGGTGATGTCTGGCCGTGGAGTATTATTAGGGTAGGAGGTTTAGTTGTGCCTTTATATCTTGTGTTGTCTTCAGCCGTGTTATATATGTTATTTTACTATCGTATGTGCAGAGTATTATGTGTTTTTCGTTATTAGTCGCTCTTTCTATTTTCTTTTCTATCCGTTCTGTTTTTTCATATCTAATTTATTCTACTTATAGATTTTTGAGATGAGGATTTTCAAGAAACATCCTCTTTACCTCTACGTAGCAAAATGTTTTGATTAATAATGCAACTTTTTTGTGACAATTAATTATATGTAGTGATTTACTGAGAAAAAAAATGACTTACGTAATATGTCTTCATAATAATTAATATGAAAATAAAAAATTATATTCACTACAAATTTAATGCCAAACCATATACTGAAAAAATAAATACCCCTACCAATTAAAAAGAATAAGTAAGAACTCAATAATGATATATGCACATATATATATTATTTATGCGATTAATTTGAATATTCTGATACAAGCTATCTAGTAATTATATTTACTTCATAGGAATAATTTAGTAAATTTATTCCTTCATATATTATTTTTTAAATTTTATGTCAAGTTAATAGCAGACAACCATTATTGAATAGATGAAGTATTTATTTTCATAAACATCAAATTTTACAATTTGTGAAAATTATGAAGACTTCTTCAACTCTTATATAATTTTATCAATGAATCACCCATCTCCACGTTCCTTTAGTAAATATATATAATTATATTTTATAATGAAAACTTTTTAAAAACATATTTTTACAAAGATCAGCAAGTCAATAACAAAAATAGCTAATTATTTTCTTAATATAATTCTTTCTATATAGTCTTTTTATGTCGAGCATGATTTTTTTTGTAAAAACTAAAATTATGGATGATCTTTTTAGAAAAATATAAACTTATGAGCCAAATTTTACATTTTGACATAATTAAAATCAGAATTTAAAATTTGTAATACTAGGATTTTATAACTTTATACAAATTTCATTTAAAATTTCTATTTTAGATCAAAACTTAAATTGGAATCTCATAAGCTGTAGGCAAATACCTATTTAAGATTAAAGGATGAACTAAAAGTTGTATAAAGAGAAAAAGATTCGAAATTATCCTTATATATTCTTCGCAGGAAAAAAATCTAACTTTACTCTATTAAAAATTTAGTTCATTCATATTTCCGCCAAAAAATTTTTTACTCGTAAGTGGATGAGACTGTTCTTTCCTTAACCAAAGGTCTTGGGTTCAAGTTTTGAGTATGCAAAATTCTTGATAGAGAGCATTCCCACTAAATGGGCCTTACGCGGCGCAAATCTGGACTAGTATATATATATATATATACACATACACACCACTAAAAAGTGTTGCAGTGGATGGGTTTGCTATTCCCTTAATCAGAGGTCTCAAGTTAGACTTTTGAGTATGAAAAATTCTTTGATAAGAGGGTGGGCGTGGGGACCCTATGCGGGATGAATCTCAATATATATAATTGGACTTTAATATAAATATCGAACATCTAGAATGAAAAAAATGTATAAACCCAAATGATTATAGTTAAAGAAGTAGCATTCCACACGTTTATGTTATTGTTATACGAAGACGACAGCAACAATAACATATCCAGCGAAATTCTATAAGTGGGGTCTGAAGAGAATAGAATGCATGGAGACGTTATTGTTATACAAAGAAAGAAGGAAAAAGAAGAGAAGAACAATTGCAGTCAAAAACCCTAGTGGGAATGTCAAACTAATTACTTGCAATTGATAAAAGTTGTAAAAAGGCAGAAAAAAAGAATTGCTAGCCTAATATATAGGATTTAATGGTATCTTTTTCTTGTTTATTTTATGTAGATAGTCAAAATTAGTACGCATAATTTAATTAAAAGCACTTCAGTACTTTAAAGTTTCATATTTGATATTGCTATATATTACCACTAATAATTTGCTCTAGAAAAGGTCCATAGCTGCACTTTTTCTGTTCTCTTCTTTCAACTTCCACTTAATAAGGATCAGCAACTGTGGCTGACAAGATAAAGGAAGCGAGATTGCAGTGGTTTGGACATGTACAGAGAAGAAGTACCGATGCTCCTGTTAGGAGGTGCGAGAGGTTGGATGTAGGTTTTGTAGTCAATTTCTGTTGTGATTACTTTGCAGAAATTAATAGGTAAAAAGGTTCAAAAGGTAAAATTAAAGTACTACTCTTAGACATTTTACTTCTAGCTGGCAACATTTTGTTAAAAAATTGTCTTGTTTAATTCATCATAAAAATGATTTTAACTAGTTGAATTTTCTTATAATTTGTAACTAAGTGGAATTAGAATGAAACTTTTATTGATGTTGCTAATTTCTCATTTCTTGTAATGGTGTGCGTTTTCTTATTTTGAGATCAATTACATTATTTGTCCATTCTTAATTTACTTGAGTTGATTATGATAGTCAATTTTAGTAGTAAATTAGTATTAAGTATATCAAAATGAAAAGCAGGATAGGTTTATACTCTTATCTTTAAAAAAAAATGACCTAGTTTTATTTGGCACGAAGTTAAATATAAAAGACTTTTTAATTTTGTGATTTTAAATTAAAGTTATGTCAAATGTATCAAAATATCCTTTGATCTTGTGGTCCGTGGAAGTTAAAATTTAAATGTTGTCAAACAAAGAAAGAGGTCATTCTTTTTTAAACAAATTCAAATATAGAGAGTAAGTCATTTTTTTTAAACTGGAGAGTATTAAAGAACTAATACTACTTGCAATGATTATATCAAAAATTAACTCGCTATTAACTACTCCATCTGTTCACTTTTACTTTCCACTATTTCACTTTTTGAGATCAATTTAACTAAACTTCAAAGCTAAATTGTAGTTAAATTTAATATTTGAAATCTAAAAATTAGATAGTCGAAAACTATACGAAAATATTATAAGTTGTAATTCTTCTTATATTAATATAATGAAAAATATATCTTAAAATATTGATCAAAATTTATATAATTTGACCTCGATAAGTCAAATAACGATAAATAAAAGTGAATAGAAAAAATAATATTAGTATTGATTATTTATTGGACCAATGAATTTTTGTACTTAAAATCGTAAGCATTTATTTTATGAAAGAAATATGACCATATGTACGTGTCTGATTTTGTGGCACTTTAAGGTCATTATATTTAATATCTTATTAATGAACTATGATTTGCTTATTTTATTAGATTATACACGACTTTAAATATCAGTTAATTTGGTACACAAATTAATATTTATATCTTATAAAGTGATGAAATCTTTGACTATATTTCTTTGGAGGATTTCACAAAATACTCTAGTCACAAGCCTACCCTACTTGTTATCAACTCTTTGTCCTTTATTTAAAAAAGATCTGCCACGAAATGATCTTATGTTTGAGTTTTTTTCCTTTATAAATTGTTCATTTATCGTCACGTACCTATTGTTAGATCACCAATTTACCTATTAAAATTTCCCACTTTCTTTGTTTTGTATCCCTTAATCCTAAATTAATTGAATTTTTGAAGATTTAAAATAATTGAATTGTTCAAAGTTCAAGATGAATGTTTGAAATTTTTTTCATATATTGAAGTTTTATATTTTCGATGAGATAAATTACACTATATATTTATAACTTCACAAAGGGTAATAGAGGAAAGTATGATTTAAATTTTGTCTTTAAATGTTCTTTTTAATATGTGCGCATTGCTTCACAAATTCAATTAAAATATGATGGGGGAGTAATTAATTAAGTAGCTTCGAATATTGCTTGTAATCAGGGGTGGAGTTGTATTTACCCAAGGGTGGTCAGATGAATACCCTTCGTCAGAATTTTTTAAAAATATATAGATCAAATATAGATATTTTGATATATATCAATTATCAAACGTCTTTGATACAAAAATCACTCACCCATATTCTAAAAGTAGGAACACCCAACAAAAATGTTGGCTCTGCTAGTGCTTCTAACTGCTACTTCCTTCGTCTCATTTTATGTGGCACTCTTTCCTTTTTGGTCCATCTCAAAAAGAATGTCACTTTACTCTAATGGAAAATAATTTAACCTTGAAATTCTCATTTTACCCTAATGAAATGATTTTCAACCACACAAATATCTCAAAATAATTTTAGATCACAAGTTTTAAAAGCTTTACTTTTTTTCTTAAATATTGTACCAAATCAAAAGATACCACATAAATGAGACGAAGGAAGCACAAATTTTTATTGAATAATCAAATAACACAAACATTCAGTATGTAATAATTATTTTAGTCACAGAAGAAATAGACTGTCGCATCAATCATTCTATGTTTTCTACACTTGCCCGTTAAAAAAGAAAAACATTTGGAATAATAAGGTGACTCAAGAGTTTGTTCCAAGATATTTATTAATATGACTGATAAAATAAAATTATATGATATTTATAAACAATTTCAATAAGATCGAATAAGTCTAAAATAAATCATGAATATTCAAATTATTTTCGTAGATTCGAAGAAGGCGACAAATAAGGATTAAATACATCAACCTATGTTCTTTTTAATTTATATTTTTTTCTTTAAGAAAATTTGAGGGAGATAACTCAAATTTCTTTTTAATTATTATATTTTTTTCATTGCGTATTTTAGATTTTTCATTCATTTTTACTGGTTCATAATATTAAAAATAGATGTTTAATAATATTTGTCTATTTTATAAATCAAAAGATAATTTTATTTTTAGTTTCTAAATTATCTTTATCATTAATTATAGTAATCAATTTTCTATTATATTTTTCAAGATATTGTATATATCATATTCAAGGGATGATTTGATAAAATTACTTCTACATTTATTATTTTTTTATTCTTATACTAAATTAATAGTAGACAACTATAATTAGACGGAGAAAGGACTTTATAATGTCATCTGTCACATAAAATAATATAAACTTTGCGATAAATTTATAATATGTAGTTTTAATTTGATACGCACTTGTTAATTAACAGGGATTCATTATTTTTCATTAGTACTTGGTAATGTCACATCACATAGAATAATATAAACTTTGCGATCATTTTAAAATATGTAGTTTTTATTTTACACACTCTTGTTAATTAATAGGGATTCGTTATTTTTCATTAGAATAAGTAAAATCTAGCCCCACTTATTTATATTTTATTAGTATATTTTGAGGATTAATTTTTAAACTAGTAATTAATAAAAAGTCTGGTAAACACATTTTTTAATGAGATTGAAATGTCCATCTAAATTAAGGCGCGTGGTGAAACAACATAACGAGTAAGTGAGTAGACATTCTGGAAAGTAGTGCTCTTACGTGTGTTGTACGAAATAATTTGGGAGTTGAGGGAAAGTAATGAGTATGACTACTGGGTCTAGCTATAGTTTTGGCCTTGTGGGGTTTAGAACATAAATTTTAAGAAAAATTTAATTTGTACCCAGCAAATTATTTATATTTATATATTTTTTTAAATTTTGTATTTTTATATTATTAAAATTTTATTCCTTTAATATTAAAATTTATATATTGATGTCATGTTGATGTTAACACCTATTTATATGATATATATATATATATATATATATATATATATATATATATATTCATATATACCAATTGGGTATCAATACACCGCTAGAGTATCATAAAGGACTGAGTTTATTCTATATGATACCGCTATGGTATATATATATCGCCAGAGTTTATTTCGTATTATTTATACTGATGTCAGCATGACGTCAACACGCAAAATAAACAGGGATAAGTGGGTAGAAAGATAAATAGTTTGGGTAATGGCTCTATTAAGAGTAAATAGTTTAGATTGAACTTATTATGAGTAAATAATTTCAAATTAGGTCTATTTTGTGTACTTTTTTCTAAATTTTATTAGTTAGAATAAATTTTAATATTACAAATTTTATTAGAATTTGAATGCTAGACATATGTATTTTTAATATATGAAGTTAAAATTAGATATAATTTATTCTAAATATAATGTATTCAAGTAAAAATGTATGTATTCGTCCCTCTTGCTCGCCTCTCTGCTGTCTCATAACTCTCTCTTCTTATTCATCTCTATTTTTGAATTTATTTGATATCTTATATGTACTTAGTGTAATTGCATATACTATGGATATGTAGATCATTTTGTACACCTCCCTCCTAATACTTTGCTAGCCTTTCTACTTTTCTCACTTGCCTCTCTTCTTATATTAATTATCTGATAACAAAATATGCATGTATATAGGTATTTTTGACTTGAAATCTTATATAAAATTATTAAATAATGAGATGATATGTAATTATTTCAAATTACAGAAAAAATTAATAAATATGGTAGGAATATTTATGTAGTTAAATAGTGTTTCCAATATATAAATGTGTTTTTTTAATTATGATCTAGTTAATATTTATATTTTGTAATTTTAAGTGCACATACATATTTTATGTGTATTATGTCCCATAAAATAAATTTGTGTCATTTGTTTAATATTATATAAATTTAAGAGTCTGTTTGTGCATATAAAAAGTTGGAGGACATATATTATCTTTTTTTTTTTAACTATATTCTCTATTACCATTTGACATGATACAAAATTTTATTAATAAAAAAAATTGTGATTTAAATACTCGGATTGCATGTTTATAAGTATGGAAAAAATTTAAAATTAAATTATTTTTAATTAGAGAAATATGATTTGTGTCATTTTGCACTACGTACGGTACCATATACGTATACAAAAACGTAGATGAAACATCATTAATACGACATGTCAAGATGGCAATGTCGTCAACTGAGAGGAGCTTATGTTGTATGGGACCCGCACTGGTGGATAAATAATTTTAGCATCGATAAAGACAAAAGGGTTTATTATTCATTTTTTTTGAAGTCTTACCTAAAGTAGCAACAAAAAACACTATTTATTGATTCTTGAATTGTGTTCCATCGAAATTGTTCCAAATTTTTTGGTTTCTTTTTTCTTTTTTCTATGTGTTGCAGCAGGCTTATTTTTACTTTTATTCGTTACTATTTCACTTGTTAAAATATGAAATTTAAATTTCATAAATTGTAATTTTTTAATAATATGAAAATGTCTTAAGTTGTAAAATTGATTAATATTTTTTTAATTTTAATACAATTTTATCAAATAAATAAATTGAAGTGCGCAAACAAGATATACCAAAAATTTAACGCATTGAATTGATAAATCACATATCTTCATGTTCTTTTTATAAATAAATATTTATGATTATAAATTTTTAATAATTTTATAATGATCCACTAGTCAACTATTAAAAGTAATAATTAACTATGCTTTAATACAATTCTTTTACTTGGAGATGAATAATCTCTTCACGTCGAGTATGAATTCTTTTCTTATAGAAAATTAACAATAATAAATCTTTTGTTTTTTTGGAGTATATAAGGTTTAAAATCATGAATATCTTAAATCGCATATCTAAACATCAGTTTAATATCATAATTTCAAATTACATATTCAAATATGCTATGTGTTACTTTCTCTGTATACTTTTACTTATTTACTAGAGTATATTATTTATTTGTCTGATTTAAAAAATCAAGAGATAATTCACTAATTTTATATGTCCCTAATTCATTTTCTCAATGAGTGAGATGATTTGTAATAAAGTAAAATTATTATCTTATTTGTAGCTAACTTCTTATAAGAGGTGTATCAAATCTAAACGAATGGAGTGATGATAAATGCAGTGTTTATAAGATTTTATAAAGATCAATATGGGTTGTGATGCATTAGTGAGAGTGTTTCACCCTTAACTAGAGGTCTCGAGTTCGAGCCTTGAGAATGGAAAAAATCCTGTTGGGAGCACCACCCCAAATAAATCCTACAGTGCACAATCTAAATTTAGTCGGGACTCTACAAGCTCCGAACACTGAGTGTGAATTTATTTATATATAAGATTTTATAAAGGCCAAATGTATAGACAGTCCTTATCCTTAAAAGTTGTCTCGATTTAACTGAGTTATAAATCTTCATTTTACTTGAGATTGAACTCTATAATATATTAATCTTAATAGTAATACTAATTCTCAACTAATGTCAATATAATTGCGAATTATATTTGGCTCCCTAGTCTATACTACGTGTCGAGGGAGCTACAATATTTACCCAAGGACGATCATATGAACATTTTTCGTCAATTATTTTTTAAAAATATATAAATTAAATATAAATATTTTGATATATATTAATTATTAAACATCCTTAAATCCAAATGTATTTCCAATTCCACACGGTTGATTGACTTTAAAAAAGAAGAGGAGTCTCACACGTGAGAGAACGTGTGTGTATATATCTACTTTAAATTCTTATTAGAGTAAGTAATTATGGAGTACTCAACAGTCACCACAGTATTATTTAAGGAGCAATTTTACTGTATCAACTTTGGAATTTAATATTATTTTGGAAAATGAATATTTATAGTTAGAAAATAGTACACCCTCTTTCCCATTTTTTGTTGTACTTGCATTTTTTTTCTTAGTCCGTTCAAAAAAATATCATCTTATTTTAATTGAGAATAATTCAATTATAAAATTTTCCTTTTATCTTTAATATTTTCAGTCAAATAAATATCTAAGAATTATGTTAGACTACAAGTTTTACAAGTTTTTTTTCTTCAATACTTTGTCAAGCCAAAAGGTGTCACATAAAATGAGGCAAAGAAAGTAATAAAGATGAATAGTGAATTAAATGATACTTCGATCCTTCGTTCTATTTTATGTTGTATCCTTTGACTTGGCTCGATGTTTAACAAAAAAAAAGAAGACTTTTGAAACTTATGATCTAAAATTATTTTTAGATATTTATGTGGTTGAAAATCATTTGATTAATGGTAAAAAGGGAATTTTAAAGTTAAATTGTCTCCAATTAGAATAAGATGACATTTTTTTACAACAGATCAAAAAGAAAAGGATACATTTTTTCTCGATTACTCAAACTAAACAAATAAGAATAGATATTTAAAGTGAACAAATAAAAATGAGCGTATATACTCGGAGTGGATAGTGATGATAACTTAACAGGTGGTATGTACATAGCTTCCCCATACTGTTGCACGTAAAAAGGGTACAATGAATTTGTGAAACAGAAAACGAGACCCCTTTGTCTCCCCCCACAAACCCTATTTATATTTTAATTGTTTTTTTTTGTGTGTGTGTTAGTGTACATGTGTTGTGCTGTTTTCTGGTTTGTTCCACCTTCTCTTTTCGATTTTTTTCACAACATCTCAACTGATAGAACATGAAAATTACGTACTTAGGGGGCACAACTCATATGTTGGGGGAAATTATTGATCCATCACTGCATGTAATTAAACTACGTACTTATTACTCTTTTCCATTAATCCTACTTTAATAATTTTGTGTTCTCATAATACAGTAGAGGGGTTCAAACTTCAATCATACCCTTACACTTGCAAATCATGGATAGTTTTGATGAACGTTGTATGCGATGACAAATCTAAAATTTTTAGAACATGGTGCACCACTTAATCAACAACAACAATATATATACCCACTGAAGTTTCATAAGTGAGATTTGGAGAGCGTAGAATATATATAGTTTTTACCATTAGCTACCTCGTGTGGAGGTAGAGAAACTGTTTTCAAAAGAACCTCAATCCAAATGTAACAAATCCAAATACACATATGAAGGAGACAGTGAAGAGATTACGACAAGCAACAAGGTAAGCGCGCATGCACCACCTAAAGGAAAGGAAAAAAAATGTTGAATTCCTTGGTCCAATGGTGTTTATGATTCTTCGGGGTTGTCAAGTGGTTTGAGCTTAGGACTTCCATGTTGGAGGTCTCAAGTTTGAAATCTCTTTTGCCAACGAAAGTAAGAAATTTATTTTTTGGGTTGAGCTCGTCACACCAGACTTGCCTAGTACGGGTTTAATTTACTTCTCCTGTGTGGTTTGCGAGTTATTACATGGGAGCACGGAGGTTTTACCCTGTGCGCACCCAAAGGACAGTGACTGCAAATTTTCCATGTCATAAAAAAATAAGGTTGATGAGTCAGACTTTCTTCGTCCAAAAGTTATATTTTATAACATTTTGGTTAAAATTACTCTTTTATTAAAAATCTAATTCCGCCACTACTAATATTTTGTATAAGACATTATTTACGCTGGCCAACAAACCACAAAACTTAAACTTAAATGAATTATTATAGTATGACACAACGTAATATGTAGGGCACAGTGAAAGAAACAGCACATGGAACTTTGGTTTGTCAAGTCTACATCTCCATCTGTATATATATATATACTCCAGGTATATATATATCTGCTTGTGAAATTCCACTGGATATATTGTTTTTATAAATAATATAATTTTGCACCTAAAGAAGCAAACCCCCGTCAAAATAGTGTAGCTCACTGACTCTCTGCCCATTTATAAGCTTTTACATGAGCTTGATCTCACAGAGGACATCACCGTAGATAGGAAGAAGTGGAGGTTGCGAAGTAGAGTAGTAGACTAATTGGTAGGGTTAGGTAGAGGTCATGTTTTCTTTTTCTGTGTTCTCATTATCTGTCTTATATGTGTTAGTTGTATTATATTTACATATTGCCATGTGTTATTCGTTACTAGTTGCTCTTTGTGTTCCCTTCCCTTTCCTTTTTGTCATATCTAGTTCTTTCTGCTTATGAGTTTTGAGATGAGGGTTCGCAGGAAACAGTCTCTTTACTTCTATGAGGTAGTGGTAAGGTCTGCGTACATTCTACCCTCCCCAAAACCCACTTATGAAATTTCAATGGATATGTTATTGTTGTTGACATATTGTTCAAAATCAGCTTGTACGTATCTGCTATGTGTTTGTATTCGTCAAAGTTTAGATAGATAGAAATAAACTGTAATACTCCTTTTTCATTGCTGAGAATTGAATCTAAAAGATCGAAATCTCATGAATTCGTGTCTCATTTTATAATGATCATCAGGTCACACTTTTATCTAGGTTTTTTCTTGTATTTATTTTTTTAGTTAGTAAAATTAAAATTCCGTTGCTGCTCAATATATTTATAAAAGGTAAATATTATACCCATATATCAAGTCTTCTATGTTTATCAGTTTTAAGGCATTCTAGCTATAATGAAGAATGAAAGAATACTGATTATCATTTCATCACAATCTTCGTTGTTGGTAGTTTCAGACTATAATTAAAACAACATAGCTTGTAGCCTTGTACCATACCAATAAGATGTTGAGGGTAAATACACTTGTGGTAGTCACGTAATTATTACTATTTTATTTTTATAAAACTCACAATTATTTTTTTAACATACATACATGAGAACATAAAAATAAATTATGTTCTCATACATTTGATATGAGAACAAATATTGCATTAATGTAAATAAAGAATCTTAAAAGGAATTAAATTTAGAGATTAAATTAAATTTAATTAAAGATCATTTAAAAATGAATTGATCCAATTTTAATTATCCTGAATCCAACTCATAAAGTTATGAGCAAGTGGAATGAATATTTATATTTGGGCTTATTTAAGAGTCCTAATTTGCTTATTCAAAGAAAACAGTGTTCGAGTAATTATATTTCTGTACTTTAATTTTTGAGGCTTAGAAAAACTGGTCAAAAGAAAATTAAACTTTGTGCCCTAGCTATTGCTAGTACTACAATACAGTATATATTTTTAAACGAAAAAAATAATAATCTTCCTTTGGCGTACTAGGGGACAGGTAGAAAAAGGGAAATTAAATGAAAGAGCTTAAATATGTACTTTGTTGTCATGTATCGTTTTATGACATTACTAGTTTATTTTTTGAAAATAAATAAACAAAATCTGTATAATTTATAATGTTACAACTTTCGGACAATGATTTGGTATATAGTGATTGAGTCAAAATTTTCAATAAGGGATTTTAAAATTTGAAGAAGTAGATACATAAACTAGTAGAATGAGGAGTGACATTTACTGTTTATACATAAAAAATTATTTTAACTATGTATAAATAATATAAGATGAGGGAAGCGAGATTGCGATGGTTTGGACATGTGCAGAGAAGGAGTACCGATGCTCCTGTTAGGAGCTGTGAGAGATTGGTTTTAGGAGCTACACAGAGGGGTAGAGGTAGACCGAAGAAGTACTGGGGGGGAGGTGATCAGACATGATATGGCGGAACTTGACCTCTTTGCTGTTCCCTTTCCTTTACTATTTATCATATCTAGTTTATTCTGCTTATGGATTTTTGAGATGAGGGTTACGAGAAAACAACCTTTCTACTTGTATGAGGTAGTGGTAAGGTCTGCGTACATTCTACCTTCCTCAGACTCCACTTGTGAAATTCCACTGGATATATTGTTTTTATAAATAATATAATTTTGCACCTAAAGAAGCAAACCCCCGTCAAAATAGTGTAGCTCCGCCCCTTTGATAAATCTATAATCTTATTAAATACTAATATTACAACTTTATTGAACTTTTTCCCTATGTTCGTCATCTCATAGGTACTCATGAAGAAGTACAAAACATTTGATTCGACTTTAATCTGGTCATAACAAATAAATATATGCATTTCATGGTAGAATAAATATTCGACTTTTCTATCAAAAAGCATAAATATATGCTCTTATGCAAGCTTTATAATTTATAAATATTTTTTCAACTGAAGAAATACTAAAGTTATTTAAAATTTACACATAATGACAATTTTAGTTTTTGAAGTTGGTATTTCAAAGAAAGTTGGAAATTCTTAAAGATTATTTACATCAAAGAGATATATAGTTACACACAATTATACTCGAAATTATTTGTTATATATGGGGATGAAATAGATAAAATTCCTATGAATTGAGGTATTTTATAATATTATTAATCTCATCCTATATTGAAATAACTTATTGCATTATTTTATTTATAATGAGAAAAATAATTCTAAAATTAACTAATAATCCAAATCAAATGGAAGGTATGTCACTGGAATTTTATTACAAAATTATTATTCTTTTTTAGATAATTAGGAATCTTTTTGTGGTCACTAATTAGTTATGACAGAAAAGGGGCTACCACTTCTAGGGAAAAATATATCTACTTTTGTGATGTTGAAGAAATGAATTTCTAATTCTCTATGAGTCAAACATCTAAAAAAGTGTAAGCCCTTGTAGTTAATTGGGCACTACACCAGCTAGGGATAAGTGCTTTGGGTTAAAAAAAAAACAAAAAATTAATACTTCATTCTATTTTACATGAGATTATTTGATTTGACATCTGATTAAAAAAAATTAAATTTTTTAATTTAAAATAATTTTTAGATATTTGTGTGATTATAAATTATTTTATAAAGGATAAAAATATATTTTAAAATATAATAAAATATTATCCTATTTTTTATGATATTTTTTTCTTTTTGATACATTTTAAAAAAATTCATCTTACTTTAATTGAATTTTTTTATTTACTTTTAATGAAATGATTTCTAGACACACAAATAACTAAAAATAATTTTACATCACAATTTTTTTAAAATATTATATCAAATTAAAAAGTGTCACGTAAAATAAAATGAAGAGTGTATTATTTACTTAAGATAAACTAAAAAAAAGTATCATGTAAAATGAAACAAGAAAGTAGTCATTAAATCTTTTAGACCATCAAAGGATGTGGTGCAACAAATGAAACTGTTTCTCTCTTAATTAGAGAACTCAAATTTGAGTTTTGAAAATAAAAAAAATTAATAGAAAATATTTTTTCTCAAATAGAACTTTATGTAACACAAATTTAAATATAATTAAATTTTAATATGAATATCAAAGAAAAAAAAAGAAATGATCTTTTTAGGATACGTGAACTTGTCAGTGTGGCTGTAACTTTTTTGAGGACAGAGAGATGTAAGTGGAATTTTTTAAACTAGAGGCCACGTGTGTACAGTAATTTCTTAACCAAATTTGTGAGGAAGTCATTGTGATTTACTAGTAATAAACTATTTACTAATACTGTTTGTCTAAACAACTTTTTTTACAGAAATATAAAAAAATACAGACCATCATTTCCTTTTCAACTTTCTTGGGAGTTCCAGATATAGAAAAGTGGAATATGGAATTAGGGAAAACTTATCCATAGTGATAAATTAGAGGTGACAGTCGTAACCTTTCGATCCATTTTTACTTGTCTCTTATTGATTTGACACAAAATTATAAAGTAATAAATAATAAGAATAATTTTATCGAATCATCTTTTGAATATAATAAATATAATGTCTTGAGAAATATAATAGGACAATGACTATAATTAATAATAACAATAAATTAAGAACTAAACATAAAATTATCTTTTGATTCATAAACTGAACAAGTATGGACGAAGGGAATTATTTCTATAATTAAGTGATAACAGTTCCTCTCTAATGTCTAATGTAATATGGAGTATGTGTATTTTGTGTATATATTAATTAAGTTTTGTGTATATTAATTAATTATAAGTTGTTATTAACGTCGAATTTAGGACTGATGAGAATGAACATTACATTACAAGATGCAACATAGAAGCTTTATACTAAAAAAAAACTGCTCATTTATCAAAAATAGACAATTTTCCTAGAATTATATGAAGACAAACATTTGTGTACATCTCTTTGTCCAATAAATGTTGCCCAATTCTAAGACGAGGGAATCGCTTAAAAGCCCCTTTGAGATAGCCGGCTAGCAATAGTCTTTATCTAGCTTCTCGCGAATTCTTTCTATTCTCTCTTTCAGTTAAGAAATTAGTAAAAAATGTGACTTTTATATGACTGATTGCTCTTTGTCGTCAAATGAAAAGTTTGGGATTATAGAAGCATTTGGAGTGGGCTCCGTGCACATTTCATTGATCGAAACAATCCATTCTATTCAAGGGATTTGGAGAACCAACAAAAATTGACTTGAGAATAAGGGTTGCAATTGACTAGGTTGAGTTAAATTTGAGCGGATCATAATGAGTTAAAATAATGAATGAGTCAAGACTTAACCCATCTCAAATTGGCTTGGATCAAAATGGGTCGAATAATGGGTTATAAAGTGGGTCAAGATCCAACCTGGCTCAACTTTTATTAAGTTTTATTTATTTTATTTATTCTTTTTTAATATGTTAGTACTTAATTAAAATATATTTTTCTTTATTCTGACTATATAAAATATATCAAATTTAAAAAAATATTGTAGAAACATTTTGACAAGATCACTCTTGAGTCAATTCAGGTCGCATATCGATGCAATTTTAAATGAGTTGAAAAGGTTGGATTGAGATAGGCTGAGCTAATAAATGAATCCCCTCAAACTTCAACGAGTTGGATGGGTTAACTACCGCTACTTGAGTTATAAACTGTCCAAACTTTAACGATTGAATGAGTTAAATATTGGACGAATTGAATTTAATTTTGTCAGCTGTACTTGCGAATCAATGATAGATTTGCCAATTTTGGAACTCATTCAAAGAGATTGGCTTTCTTCTCCTAGCAAACTCCACTATGAGCTCAATTTAGGCCCATTGTAGCAATAAAGCCCATTTCTCATATTATAAGCCCAAATTAGACTCGCCCATGATATAATCATACATGCCCAGTACGATCTTAACTTCCCTTCAGCTTCAACTGGAAATGAAGCAAGAAGAAACATCCCTCTAATTTGTAAGTAAATTCTTTAACATTCAATATTTGAGTTTCTTTTTCTTCTTATATTTATACTATAAAATAATGTCTGATAAAGATTCAATAAATGCAGTTTTTTTTTTGATGCCCACAGCAGAAAGACACCATTTTCCTAACCTAAACCTCTTCTTGCTGAACAAAGTTTAAATTTTAGTCCCTTTCTTTTTTCATTTTCCTGTCAAAAGAAAAATTGTGTGTTGAAATTTGATTTGTCAAGAAGGTAACACAGTGAAATCCATAAAGTGGGGTTTGAATGTAGGCAAATCTTGTAATTACCTTTCCGATGCAATCGACAGGCTATTTCCGAAAGACATTTGGTTCAAGAATTGATTTTCTTACATTTGGTAACATGAAGCTGTCACTGTTGTACACGGCTAAAACAGTCTACAGGTTCTTGAGCTCCAAAACTACAAGGGGGTCTCAAGTTAGTGCAAAGAGTAAGGTAAAGAATAGGAGTGAATCCATAAGTACTAGAAAGCCTAAAGTGAACTTAACTGAGCAGCAAAATCAAATCTTGGAAGCCATTTCAAATAGGAATTCTGTTTTCATTACTGGGTCGGCAGGGACTGGAAAGACCTATTTACTTCAGCATATCATCACTAAACTTAGGAAGATTCATGGGAAATCTAGAGTTTTCGTGACAGCTTCAACTGGGGTTGCTGCTTGTTCTCTCAATGGACAGACCCTTCATTCTTTTGCTGGAATTGGACTTGGTAATGCTAGTTCTGTGGATTTGCTATCTAAGGTTACATTGGATAAGAGAGCTTATCGAAGATGGAATAAAGTTAGGGCCTTGGTTATCGATGAAATTAGCATGATTAGTGGTGAGGTTTTTGATAATCTTGAGTTCATTGCAAGGAGCATTAGAAGTGAAGAACATGGCTGTGAGGAGAAGATTTGGGGTGGGATACAATTAGTTGGAAGTGGGGACTTTTTTCAACTTCCACCAGTTATCGATAAGAAGGGACACCAGAAGGAATTTGCTTTCGAAGCTGATTGTTGGAATGCTAGTTTTGACATGCAAATTGAACTTAAAACGATCTTTAGGCAATCCGATGCACAGCTCATTAAACTGCTGCAGGGGATTAGGAAAGGGAAGTATGATGCTGAGGATTTGAAGCTATTGGATCAATGTTGCTCAAAGGTGGAGGCAGATTCTTCAGCTGTTCAGCTCTACCCAAGGATTGAGGATGTGACCAGAGTGAACGCTGAAAGACTCGACCATTTAGATGAGGTATTGTTTCATTATCAAGCTCTTGACAGTGGTGAAGATCCTTGGAAGCAGCAGCTTAAGAATGGAATTGCACCTGAGTTGCTCAAATTGTGTGTAGGATCTAGGGTGCTTTTGACAAAGAACATAAATGTTACTTCTGGACTCGTGAATGGTGCTACTGGTACAATATTAGATTTTGCTGCTGTTCAAGGTACTCATGAGATTTCTGATATTTGCAGCAATGGTAACCTGCTACCTGTTGTTAGATTTGATTCTGGCCACGACATGATGATTGGTGTAGAAAGATGGTATGTTATGGAGGGAGATAAAGCTGTTGCGATGAGAAAGCAAATACCCCTCATATTGGCTTGGGCTCTAAGCATTCACAAGTGTCAAGGGATGACTCTGAACAACCTCCATACAGATCTCCACCGTGCTTTTGGCTTTGGGATGGTCTATGTTGCTCTTTCGCGTGTTAAAAGCTTGGATGGCCTTCATTTAGTCAATTTCAATCCATCAAAGATCAAGGCGAACCCCAAGGTTCTGCAATTCTATGAAAGATTGACTGCTGAGAAAGATGAACAAAAGGAAGACCATAATTGATGAGATCTAAATTTGGAAGTTGGAGATGTAAACCTCAAGTAGCGGTCGTAGAACTCCGGGAAGATCCTTTGATGATCTGAAATATTATGGATCCCCCTCAGGTTATCCATGCATCTCTTCCTCTTGTACTCAATTAAATTTGTTCATTATTCATTATGCTAGAGTTAGCTGATGACCTCTATAACCAACTGTACTAACATATTTAAAGGTGGGAGCATGACCTTTATAACCAACTGTACTGACATATTTCTGTATATTTAGAATTATCAATGGAGCTATAGGAAGGAATCTTGATCCATGAAAACCTACTGTACTCTTTATCAGATGAAAATTTTTAGTGGTCTTACATGTTTCTTTACCAAGCTCGATCGTCACAGATTGGTGAGCTCAGGTACTAATAGTTGAATGCAATTGTTCGATATGGCTCTTGCTACGTTAAGTGTATTGACTATGAACATAAAACATTGTATGATAACAATAGAATGTGGACAATATGAGAATGTTTGCAAGGAACTCATTCAAAGTCTTGCTACGTTAAGTGTATTGACTATGAACATAAAACATTGTATGATAACAATAGAATGTGGACAATATGAGAATGTTTGCAAGAGCAGTCTATTTTCCATAAGATCAAGTGGGCATGCAACTGCCCGCATAAAAACAAAGTTTTATCATAATTAACTATTCTGAAAAGATTAGAAATTTTTATCATGTAAGTGTGGAGTATATCACAAACTTACATAAACTGCATAATATTTTTGTAAAGTTTTGCGATAGCCTGGAACAAACAAAATTTGGAGTAAAAGTGAATTAACAACAATTCAAAAGCATTGATATTCAGCCGTAAATACAAGAAAAGACGAGAAAGAAATCGGGGTTTAGAAGCAAACAATCATTCATCAGACTTCCAGTACAAACATAAAAGATAGCAATGGAAGCAATACCGTCACCCTATCCAAACCATCACCGCCCAAAAGAAAGGAAAAAAACGATGAAATAAAAAGTTGGATAGCATGCACAATAAGACTTGATAAAAAATGTAGCTGCAAGGCAAACACTTCTTATCAGAAGGTTGGGCGAGATGACCGACTCTTTGAATTCGAATGATCAAACTTCATGATGGCCTCAAGGTTCTGAAAACATTTAAGTGCCCTTGCCTGCAAATGGAACAATCAGAAGCTGAGAAGGTAGTTATGAAACTGAGACACTGTACAAAAACATGGTTGAGGGAACCCAAGTTGACTACTTGGGCTCTGGTTGAAGTCAAAATATATATATATAGGTAAGACCAAAATATTCAGAGGACTCTTCTGACAAACTCAAAAATATATAATTGTTAGCAAAGTTTATTTGACCGACCCTGCTCCTGCTACGACATTTGCACATTTAGATGCTACTACCGTTCCACAATGCATTTTTATGTTATGATTTTAGTCGTTTTGACAACCCTAGCTTATCCTATCTTAATTACCACAACTCCCCTATTCGACAAAAGTTGCATTTGTATACAATAATCGGATTGTAGCGGGTATATTTTAGCGGTAAAACTGTGATTCGTTCTATTATTCCTTAAATAGTTAAAGGGTCCTTAATGACTTTGAACCTATTCTTTCCATGATATGAGACAGGAGATAAAACTCAACACCTTTCGAGTGAGATTTTGAGAAGAGTTGCTCTTTGGAAAGCACAGTACGATGAAAGTTATTTATGGTACAGAAATTCCCATCAAAAAGTCATATACTGCGCATTTACCGCTTTTGAATTTTTGAAATTGGATTTAGACTTTTATCGACTTATTTCATATCATGGTTCAGGTGTTAAAAATCAGTGATACTCTAGGTTGGGGGTAGGCCTAGGGTGAGAAGTTATATATATATATATACATATCTATATTTCAAGAACTAGTAACTTTGAAATATATTTTTGTGTTCACTCAAAGAAAACTTGATAGAAGGGGAGCTTGGTACAATGATAACTGGTGTACTGCAACCACTAGGTCATTGTTTCAAGCTATGAAAACAACCTCTTACTGAAATGCATAGTAGTAAGATTATGTACATATACCCAATATGGTCCAGGGCCATAAGTAATGAGAGCTTCCTGCAGCATACTATCCTTTTGTTCATATGTAATTTCAGTCCAAACAGTAACAACATCATTTGTTCCAATCATAAATATGACAGCAAGTTTGAACAGATAAGGACAAGCATTGGTAATTAATTTCTTAGAGAGGCTATGGAAGGAATGGTAAGAAAACAATATACCCAGTGAAATCTCACTAAGTGGGGTTTGGGGAGGGTAGAGCGTACGTAGACCTTACCAATACCTCGTCGAGGCAGAGAGACTATTGCCGAAAGATCGTAGGCTCAAGTGCATCAAACCCAAGTAAAAGACAAAGGAAACGATGAAGAAGAAAAGCAGTGTAAAATCTACAAGAAAAAAATAATAACTGCAAAATATGATAAATAGGAACGCAATAAACAACATATAGCAAGAACTACAAGGGTATGATTAGTACTGCGACAAACACTAACAAGCCTAAACCTTCGCAAGGCAAGACGACACTCCACCCCTACTAATCGTCTACCGTAATACGCAATATCTCCACTTTTTTCTGTCTAGAGTCATGTCCTCAGTAATATGAATGAATTGAACACAGGTCACAGGGATTTCCTCATTTTTTTGTCCCCAAGCTTCCTACCCGTAGGGTTTGAAGGTCAAACCTGAATATATATGTTTGTTTGTACTCTTTCTACTAGCTTATAAATACTTTTATCTTTTAACGTAACTATAATTAATAAATGAAAGACATTTGAGTGTCATCTTTCCTCTAAGCTTCTTTTTATTTCATTTTTCTTTTCTTTGCTTTTGGTGCAGTTACAAGAGGTCATTGATTAAACAGGAACATAACCCCCACTAAGGGTGGCATAGATCACCGAAAGTCGCATTAGCAAGCCGAACCGGGAATTGGGTATTCGGTAACCGGTATGGCAGTTGGAGTAAAACAACAACAACAACATACCCAGTGTAATCCCACAAGTGGGGTCTGGGGAGGGTAGAATGTACGCAGACCTTATCACTACCTCATAGAAGTAGAGAGGTAAAAACTAATTTGTGGAAAGCTCTGCCTCTCTCCTCCTTAAATAGAACTCACACCAACTTATACAATAATTTTAGGCTTCATTTATTTCAAACTTGATGCAGAATGCAGTACACAAATGGTTCTGCTTTTTAACACGTCAACGGTTATAATCTTATAAAATTGACATTTTTGTTCTGCAATCTCCAAAACACCTTTGCTGAGAAAAATGGCAAACCATAGAATGGCTATTCAAGATGAACCTCTCACTCAAGCTGCTAAAAGAATGAAAAAATATATCCTTTCTTAAATAGGCCAAAAACAAGAAATTATCACAAAAAGCAACCATATGGGAGAAAAGGCAGAACTTGGTCTGTATGGCTGACTGAGGACTAGAAAAGGGAAACAATATTCTGATGTGGGTTCCATTGAGAATTTTCTCCTCCATTTTTATTCTAAATTACAACGAAAAGAGACAAATTTGGTTTTTGGTTGAAAAGAATTTCTTTGTGATAGTTCCAACCGAAAAAGGACTTCATTTCAAAAATTGCTAGATGGTGCATCCGGTGTCTAGTCAACAAGATAACACACAGCAACAACAGAAACCAATAGAGATGACATATTGAATGGGATAGCAGCAAATGTCCAAGTCTCATGTTAAGATTTGTCTATCATTCGAGCTTATGCTTGCTTAGTATGTTTAAATCTCAACCCAATCAAAGTCACAAATATAGAATCTCAGCATCAATCTCTGATTTTCTTCCAGTTTACAAGATTAGGATAAACAGAATGCAGAGGTGCAACAAGCATACAAATATGAGTAGTTTCCTTTTCAGAAAAAGTTGGCCAAAATTTGGGATATTAGGAGAGGAAAATAGAGATTTCTTTACAAATCATTTATAGAGAGATTAGTCCCTTTTTGTGCAAAAAATAGAGGTGTTATCAAAAGCTGGTGTTCAAATGTCTTTAGCAGCTTCAACATATGAAGCACACATAGCAACCAGTTTAATTAATATCCCAACAGCCTTTTAATCTTCATCTGGAAAAAGGGCTGCACTGAAAAATAGAGGGGGTTGGCAGGGAAGAAAAAGAGCAGTGTTAAGTATACTTCTGGCTCATCAAATTCCCAATCAAACTCGCAAAACACAGTAATTTGGTAACCAGTACTACCTAATAGCCAAGTACTAACTTTATCAGCCTTTGAGCAAGACGACCAATTCACCAGTACTGCCAATAAGGACATGTTATAGCTTAAGAGTATTTAAGGACTGCTCTAAACCAGTATCTCCTGTTTAATACTAGCAACACTTTGTCAAAATATACAAGAAGAGTGGTAGACTCCTTATATTAACGAATGAATCTAATGCTCCAGGAAAACAACTCCAGAGCAATTTCTCATGCTTCGGGCAAACAATTTTGGAGCAATTGTCAAAGCTAGTTACCTACAGCAATCAAGCTTCAAATCTAGTTTTTCAAAATTTTCATGCTTTTGATTGCAAAAGAAGCTCAATCTTAATTTTGGGCTGAATTTGGACTTTAGCTGTTTCCCAAAATTTATACAGCCAAACTGATTCCACCTTCAATACGTAATTACTGAATTACCCTACCAGAATTTACCGTACCAAAGTTTGATTTATCGTACATGACAGAACTTTGTAGATACCAAACTGAAGGGGATCGGGTGAAAGTGATTCATACCTTCCAACGTCTTCTATGCAAAAGAATACGGTTGATTTCTTCCAATCTAATAATTACTAGCCTAAAAGTTGGTCTTCTTGATGGTTGCTCCTCCCAGCAATCCTCAATTAATCTGTTGAAATAACCACTTTAAATACAATTGAAGGAAATTGAAAGGAACACAAGGAGACTTACTCTCTCAGTCCATGAGCATAGAGCTTTTGTGAAGCTTTAAAGGGAGGGCGTTCATTCGCAACATATGCTTTGGCAACCTCAATTTCCTGCTTCATGGGAAATGGTGGACAGCCTTCAATCATCTGTGGAATGTAAAGCACATTAAGACATATACATGTCTAAAATATCGTATGGCCCTCTAAAACATTAAGGGATTTACAAGGGTGCTGGAACAGTGGGGGTGTTCTGAGTGGTTTAATAAGGTAGAATAAGTATAAATTTGCAAGAAGTAAGAATGGGGGACAGTAGATGGCAATACAATCTTTTTAGACACAATTAACATCGGCTGCGAAATATGGAGGAACCCATTGGTTTTCCTTTTTCCTCCATGAGATAAGATCTAGAATGCATACATAACAACCTGTTGGCAGCTACACGTTACGCATCAAAGTTCAGTTACGTAAAGTAAAAAACCGAAATATCCACAAAGCAAGAAATGATAGCCAACTCTCCATGGACAAACTAGTAATATTTTCTCTTCCAGACAGGGGACAACTGGAAAACGTTTTTCATTAGTTGATGCATGAGAGAAAAGTACTAAGAACTAGAAGAGCTTACCTCCTGTAATATCAAAGCAAATGAGAAAACATCCACCTTGGTATCATACTCCTCATGCTTAAGAACTTCTGGAGCAACATATCTCCCTGTAACCAATTGTTCAATTCAACTTGTTATTCTCATAAACTATTAACATTAGAATTTTATTTAACACCAATTGCCATGCTAAAAACATGCATATAAAGACCCATAGTTCTACAAATGATTAAATAGGAATATTAAACAACAACAACAACATACCCAGTAGAATCCCACAAGTGGGGTCTGGGGAGGGTAGAATGTTCGCAGACCTTACCGCTACCTCATAGAGATAGAGAGGCTGTTTCCTGGATTAAATAGGAATATTATCAACTCAAATTTGAGGCAAGCAATACTTATGCATATTTTTTCTAGAATAACTTTCTAATTCTCCTCTTCAAATTATATTGCCAAATGATCAAGGAAATAATTCTTTTGATGAATAAAAAGAACCCAAGATACCCTTTCCACCCCAAATCCTATAGTTTCATTCACTAGCAAACCATTTAAGTGTTCAAATTAAACTGGTCAGTACTTGCTCGCAAAACATTCAAGGACCATATGCTGAACTTTAGAGAGGACACTAGAGGTAAAAATGTGTTCTATTAAAATTAAAATGAAAAGTAGGACCCTGAGAACTTTTTGAACCTAAAGCCAGGTCTGTATACGTTTGCAAAAAGAAAAAAGGAACAAAAGATAGGAGTAACTAAAAAATGACAACAAAGTAGAAAGTGACAATCATAACGTGAATATATTTCTTTAACAACATAAAATGCTGGGACATACATGAATCCTCTTTACACACCAATGGTCTATCTTCCTTGACAGTTTTAGTGAATTTCAACAGCTTACTCAGTCCAAAATCTGCAACTTTCAGATGTCCAGAATCATCCCGTAATATGTTTCTGTCATTTCACTCAGAAATTAAAAGCTTTCCAGACATTTGACAGGCTTACTTCAACCACTAAAGAACAAATAAAGCACGTGACTGGGAAACAGCCAGTAAGACTAACATACTCAGGCTCCAGGTCTCGATGAATTATTGCTTCAGGTTTATGCTCATGCAAGTAGTTTATTCCTCTGAAAATGTACACAAATAAGACAGTAAGAGACCTATAGATGCAACTCTAAGAAAGACAATGCCAGATTTCTCTACATATTTATGTACACAGCTTCTGAAACTGATCATGAAGCTGTGCCACTACTTTGCTTTCTAATGAAGATTTATAATCATTATGGAGCCCCAAAGGCCAGCACTGTGCTGTTGAGACTTGAGATCACCAAAGTTGAATAACTTATAACCCAATGGTGAAAAGATATGAATGCATGAAGAGATACAAAATGAAGTTAATAATTCCAAATTATACATAAAATTGGAGAATCTGTAGTTGGTGCTCCTGTAGTAATGTCCATTTACCAACAGGCACCTTTGTAAAATTCAAGTGCCTGGTGATGTCATTGTAATACTAATAAGATTCTCCAGTGGAAACTCAGCACATCAACCAGTAAACTGACCTTGCAATATCCAGTGCAAACTTCACAGCCAATAATGGCTTTAATGCACCTTTCCGTTTCAGGAATGCACGAAGATCTCCCTACACACAGAACAGAATCAACAGGATACTTTAGATTGCAAAAGGCTTTGTTAATGACTTTAATGAATTTAGTTGACTTCAATAATGGAGAATATTTCCTTTGATCAACAAACAAAACAAAACCATGGCTTTAATAATGAAATAATATGTATGATTTACTAAGTTATTAACAACCTTGTATGTAGTAGTTTGATGATACTTAACCATCAATTATACTATTTTGATGCTATGGTCATTCTTAATTTTGATTTTGTGATAATTTGAAAGCAAGTGCAATAATTTCTTGATACTGTGATATCATAGCAAGATTCTGGAGATAACTCCAGGAAGTGGTAGAGTTGTTCTTTTAAATCAAAAGTACCTTAGGCAGATACTCTGTGATGATCATCATTGGGCTACTCTGTGTCACAGCACCAAGAAACTGGACTACATTTGGGTGGCGTATCTGCTGTAGTAAGGCAAGCTCATCCCTAAATGCCTTGCTGAAAAGCCAGTTAGAAAACAAAGGAAAGAGTCATTAGTAATTTTTTATGAGCTGTCTAATGAGGAATGTTCTAATTCAAACATCATAGATGGTCTATGACCAACCCACACTTTATCTTCATCAGTGAACAATTCTTCACCAAGTTTCTTAACAGCAACCTCAGTGCCACGCCACAGAGCAACACAAAACGTACCCTACAACAATTTAACATGAAATGTTTAAACATCTGAATGAAAATATATTGCAGTGTTGAAACTTCATCTATTTTAACCTCAGATACATAGCAAAAATGACAAGAAATATGACTTTCATCGAATACGGCTTTCCGCAAGAAATAACAGATAGGATAAAAGCAAATGCCAGATAGTTTCCAAACAAATACAATTATAGCAGCAGAAACTTCATTCAACCCCAAAATTCTTGATCTACTTATCGGTAACCTACTTCACAAATATGTGGAGACATTTTCTTGAATCACAAACTTTTCCCTCTTCAAAAGGTTAAGGTAAGATATTTTAGTTTTCACTTTATGTTAACTTAGTGCTGAACTAGCATCTTGTTATTCCTACGTCTTCAAATTTCCAAACTATCATTTTAAACCTTCTCCTCTAAATGTCTCTGCTAGTCGAGATTAGGCCATATATGTCACGATGGATGAATAACATTTGGAATGGGTAAATAATGAAACCTAAACAAAATTTGGTGCTGTATATTTACGGCAGGTTGATCAACTAAGATAACTACAGGGGAAACAAAGTTTGGCAATAAACTTGAAAAACATGCCAGTATACTTGTTACCAAAGGCAAGCATCCCATTCTGAAAAATCAACAATAAATCAGCTGACATCTAATGCGATAATACAACACAAATAACAAAAGGGTAAAGTGTGCAATGATCAAATAAGCATAACTATCAAGTCAAAGAGAAAAAGTTGTTACCTTTGTTATGTTCACACTATTACTAAAATCAAGTTCTCTTGGATCAATTTCATACTCTGGTATTTCACGCACACTTTTTACATGCATGGGAGCCACCTAAAGTAGAAAGTAAAACAGAGCAGGTAAATGCTTATGCCATATTTCCATAGTGCAATTGGATATGATAATCTATTGTCGACACATACCGCAGGTTTTGCTCCATGTACTTCCAAAAGTTTGACTACATCGTTATTCTTGTAATATATTGCATCTGCAAGAGGCTATTTAATCATACTTTATCATTACAGAATTCTACTGTGAGTAGCCAAAAATAAACCTGAACAGAACCACACACATGTTCTACATTATAGTCATCAGCGTACAATTTGGAGACTAACTCAGTTCACAAAGCAATCACTATACTAATGATTGAACACTATAAAGACTTCATAAATCTTCTCCAGTAACAGATGTCCGCCTTTGTCTAAATTTGTAAAAAAACCAAAAAGTTAGAACATCTGTATACAGCTTTCAAGAGTTCAATACAATAAGATTAAAAAAAAAATTAAACTCTGTTGTGATGGATCAAACTATCAATTACTCTAATAGTATTTTCTTTTACCTTTATAAGCATAACATGTAAGTCATATTAACCTTGACGTTTGGCTTATCTTGCTTAGAAACCCTTCTTAAAAGCTCACCAAACGAGCTCCACCCATCCAAAAGAATATCTAACAAGGTTAGACATGGCCATTGCACCCAATTATATATATTTCCTTGCTCCAAGACACCCTATCTAGTATCTATGCAAAGATAGGCATTAACTGAGTTAAATATAAGCAAAAAAGGCTGCAATTCCTCGAAGGAATTTGCAAATGACTAACAGTTTGAAGAGTTGGAAATTAGACTCGAAGCAACACAGGAGGAATGAAAATGCTGGTGCATCACTTATCGAATCAGGATTGAGGAAAGTGGGAATGGAAGTATTCCCAATATATCATTCCCCAAAATGTGCTTTAAATCTACTGGTTTAATCAGCTTTTACGCGTATATGCAAGTTAGTGCTAGCTAATTACGGAGAAATAATGAATTATACCGTACTGCCCCAGCGATCCATGGCATCCACCCGAGCGCCATTTTTGAGCAGAAAATCAACTACATCAGCGTTGCCTTGGCAAGCGGCAATATGCAACGCAGTTCGTCCATCAATATCCGTGTAGTTCACACTGGTACCGGAATCCAAAAGTTCCTTCATACCTTCCAAATCACTGTCGTTAGTCATATACATTAACCTCAAACCGGAATCAACATCTCCATCGACTTCATGGCCGGCGGTAACTGAGTCGTCGATAACGCCGTCTTTCTCCGGCGCCAGAGATGATTGTCTGCCCAGCGGAAACCTTGACTGCGACTTTGACTCCATATGGAAAAAATTCAACAGTTTTCGCAATTGAAGAACTCGAGAACGTTCTAGAACAATCTATCTCAAACGAATCAACGAAAAGAACAAGTAAGAAGCAAAGGTGGATGCTGGAGTTTGAATTTTCGTTGAGAAGCATAAAGGTAAGACAAATGCTTTACTTAAAGTGCCAAAGTTGGACAATGTAAATGCAGGCCATACATTGTCTGCTGAAAATAGTGACTAAAAAGATCTCTTGTTATTTGGGTTGGGCTGAAAATTGTCTAATAATCTAGCACCTGGTGATGGATCCTCTTCCAAAATGGAAAAATTATGTCGATAAAGGACTAGTTAATTAGCTAATATATATATATAGTCTAATTAATTATAAATTATGACAAATATTTAGTTATAATTGTTATTTAATTTTGTATAATTCACTCGATTTATATAAATAATGTGGGTGATTATACAAAAATTGTGAGTGGATCAAATTGTATAGTGAAATATACAAACACGGCGAACTGTATAGCGAATTATATAAATGTTATATATAAATTGTATAGCGAAATATACAAACACTATACAAAGATTGTGAATTGTATAGCAGAATTATATAAACATATATAAATATTGCGCAAGTTATACAAATGTCACTATAAATATAGTTACAAAATGTAATTACCTAAAATATAACTATACAATATAATTGAGGTATTTTTGAGTGGCTGTATGAGGAAATTCCTCTTTTAAAATTATTTTCAAGTTTTTGATAAATTTTTTGGGTAAATAAATAAAAATACATACCTAAATACAATTTTAAAATTTTCAATCATAATTTTAAAATCTCAAAATTTTAAATCTTCAATTTTAACTGTAAAATTTATAATCAAACAAGAACTTATAATATATTAGCATTTTCAAATCTCTATACTTCTTTACTCTATAATAACTATTGAAGTAATAGAAGGTAATTTAATATGAACTCGTATTTAGAGATGTAATTCTTTTTTATTATTTGATATAAATTTAAAGAAATAAAATTGCTTATAATATATTTAAACCTACCTTCAAATATGATGGATGATTTTCTCATAAAATGAAAATTGTGTGCTTTCATCTTCTTTTAGAATTAATATCGAGAAATTTTTTTTAAATTATTTATAATTCATCTGTTGAATGATTAAATTAATATATTCTTACTATTTTCGATCTATAACATTTTGTTGAGGTATTTTTGTATTGACAAATGACATAGTGAACAATTTTACTCTCTTTATAATATGAACTAGTGTTAAAAAAATGTATGAATTATCTATGAGAAAAAAAAAACAATTAAATTGTGGAGAAATTAAGAGAAAAAAATGATTTTGTCCACTAGAATGTAAAAATGATTGAATTGACTAAATATATTGAATAATTTTGTCATGAATTAATCTTGCACCAATTAACACGTCGGATTGTTAGTACAATAGTAATTACTTGTCAATATTTGGCTGCTAGACAAATCATCGTTATCAAAACGGACATGATCTTTTTGCTAAAATCATTGAAGAATTACATTTGGATTTCTTTTTTTCCCCTTTTAGAAGAATCTTAGATATAAATGTTACTCCATTTTAATAATATTGAGTATACTTTAACAATAATTATAATATATAGAGTAAATCTTATAAATAAAAAAATATTTTCATAGTTAGTATAATTTTTGTTAATAATTAAATTATTGTTTTCAGATTATATTTAAAGATATTATTTGTTTTTAAGTTTATATACTATCATTTAATTTGTTTTTTATTATTGGTCTTTTTTTTCTTTTTTTTATATTTAGTATCTTCTGCTTATGAGGCTTGACTTTTTAGACGAGAGTTTTCTAGAAACAACCTTTCTATCTCTATGAGGTAGTGGTAAAATATACATACATTCTATCCTCTCCAGATCGCACTTCTGAGATTCCACTAGATATATTGTTATTGTATTTGTTTTCAAAATGTTATATATATACACACATTTACACACACATACACGTACTTATGTATGTACGTATGTATGTATCTTTTGATGGGCTAATATTGTAAGAAATTCTTATACTATCAATATTATATTTGAGTTTGAATTATATATACGTTTATCATATTATATTTGATTGTTATAACAAGTAAATTTCTTTATTTAGAAACTACAATTTTTTTAATATAGATATTTTTAGATGACCTTCTTGATACTAACAATTATTTGACATCACTTAAAATCTTTATTTGTGTCTTAATAATTATTTGCCATCTAAAAATAGAAAGTTATATCTCAAAATATCTTTATTATTCTATTTACTTGTTTCGTATTATGTGACGTTTTCATTGTAGGGCTCAATTTTATTTCTGATCCCGGATATGTTATTGTTATTAATATTTGCAAAGTATTTTTTTTATTTTTAAAATAAAAAATTTTAAAAATCAAAATTAATTTTTTTGAAATTCAGAGTGATTCTTTTTTTTTTTTTTTCCAAATTCTGACTGGGAAAAATGATAAAATATATACAGTAGTAGGAGAGCCTGAACAATCTAGGGCTTGAAAGCACTTTAGCAAGTTCTCAGTCTTCTTTGACAAAACCCCCAAAGCGCCATAAAAGGAGTATTCATGAAAATTCCTTTGTTGTGATTCCGCACGCAACACCCAGCCATCATCCAGTCTCCATTGTTATGCCCGTTATGGAAACTGAGAACTCAAACACCTCTCGAGCTGAAGAACTCAAGCAACTCGCGAATGAAGCATTCAAAGGTAAACAAAACAAGCTTTTGACCTCGTTGTTATTATTATTATTATTACTATTACCGAATAATAACTCTATTTTCTGATCTCAATGTGTGTTTTCAGCGCACAAGTATTCGCAAGCTATTGATCTGTATACACAAGCGATTGAGTTGAACGGTCAGAATGCGGTGTACTATGCTAATCGTGCCTTTGCTCATACTAAATTGGAGGAGTATGGTAGTGCAATACAGGATGGAACTAGAGCTATTGAAATTGATCCTAGATACTCAAAGGTAAGGAATTGAATTGTTAAAATATTGGAAAAGAATTGTGCTTTCTTTGTTCCTCTTACTGTGTGATTAATTGCTGAGGTTGCAGGGTTATTATAGGCGAGGGGCTGCATATTTGGCAATGGGGAAGTTCAAAGAAGCACTCAAAGATTTTCAACAGGTTGGTATTGTTTTTTGTAACTTCTTTCACTCATATCAGCTGCAAACAGCTTGTGTATTGTCATTGCTTTAGATTAGGTACAAAGGAATATGTTGAGAGAAAACAGTGTTTATGCTACTAGCAAACACATTTAGAAGAGAAAATGATGACATACCAGTGACATTGTATGTGTACTATGTTATTTATGACCTTTAAGGTTCCTTGTCAATTCTATATTCTAGCACCTTCCAGATGTACTAGATAAGTTATCTGGAAATACTAACAACATTTGATATCAAATTCAAGTGCAATGACATGTTGCTTGAAATCAACACAGAAGGAAAAAGAGAGTCAGAGTATGTCTTAAATTGCAATTCGTTTAACGTCATTAACAGTAAGTTGGTGCAGGTCTGGCTTGTCCTTTTGGTGCATAATCATGAGATACTTATATATAAACAAGAAGGAAATTGGTTGCAAAATGGGGAAGTATTGAGAAATGCTGCTTCTGCTCTCTAGTTACTGGATCAGCAAGTCAGAATTATAAGGCAAAATTTTGGGAAGAACATTAAGACAGACATATGATAATGAAACCATAGTGCAAATAATATAATACGGTGAATGTGAATACTAAAGTTGATATTTAAATGTAACTCAGGGTGCAAATAACATAAAGGTGAATATTCAATTTGTTTTATTGCATGTGAACTGATCAGTAGGTTAATTCGCAGTTTATCACAGTACTGGATCTTTGGTCTCTAGCTTAGCCACCACATAGAAAGATTTGTCTTTATGATGCACTGGAAAACATGTTTCAAATGATACTTGATATCCAAGTTATGCGCACACTCGTAAACATTTTTAGCGTTTTGACAATGGAAGCGATATCAAGTAATCTTTTTGAACTGTTGTTTTCCTTTGACAAAGGGTATCAAATTTATTAGATTGTCTCAATAGTGATTCTTGAATGTTTTTTCCTTTCTTTATGGGCCATTAAAGTGGCAAATATTTGGAGAACTTAACTATATACTCTTGTTTTGGAAGTGGTTTTCTTTGGTGTCTCCTCTGCATTATAGGCTTTCTATATGCTGTCTGCATGTCTCTTTTGAAGCCTGCCTTGTAGTTTTCTGCAGAAGGTGTCCCCTATTCTCTAATCAGAGTACGCTGGAGGGTGGAATTGTTTACCAATCTGCTAATTTCTGGGATGTGTTTCTTTTTTGTCTCAGGTCAAGAAGTTATGTCCAAACGATGCAGATGCTACCAAAAAATTGAAGGAATGTGAGAAAGCTGTCATGAAGCTAAAATTTGAAGAAGCTATTTCTGTCCCAGAATCTCAAAAACGTTCAGTAGCTGACTCTATTGATTATCACTCCGTAGGTAAGATAGCTCCAAGCGGATATTTCTCCCTCATATTATGCTCATGGAAAGAACCTCGGTCACAGAGTAAATTTCTTTGCGGAGCATTGCTTTGCATGACATTTTCTTGTTTCATCTATGGCTATAGTTGCTGGATAATGTTCGTACATTACATGTCATGGCATTTCACAATGTGCATGGGACATGTAATGGAAAAATGCTTCTTTCCCTCTCCTTTCTTAATTCAATGCTGCTTGTTGCCATATACATTTATTGATTAATTGGGGTGGGGTGGGGGTGGGGTGAGAATTGTTCAATATCCTCGAAATGTTGAATTTATTGCCATGAGATTTACTTATTAGTAGGGATTTGCACCTCTTTTGTGAAGTCTGATGTATCCGTAGTTTAGTTCTGCCATTTAGTTCTCACTTCTTTGTCTTTAGGGTATTGGTTAGATACTTTTTGTTGAAAAGTTTGATATTATGTGGGGACATCAATTTTGCTGAGTATAGATGGTAGAAAATGTTGATTTATCCATTGGGAACATTTTTTTTTTCTCTTCCCAACCTCTTTCAAATGCTCCATTTGAAGTAACCATAACAAGATAAAGAATAAATCCCTTTGATCTCTTATACATTATGTTTGGTTTCCGAAGATGATATGTTATTTGCTTACTGTGTGCTAGAATATAAAAATATTACAAGATGTTCACGAAGTACTTCCAATTACTTAGTTTTGAACTTCTAATTTAGCCATTGCTCACACTTCGTGTCCCTCCAGGAAACGCTAAACCCTCTAACTCAAATTTTGGCTACTACTGCATTAGATTTTTAGTTAACTGACCACCTGAATTGAACATGGTCTTGTCCCCTTAGATTATTCAACAATAAACCTTCTTTTCAACTAACAAGACAAAAATAAAAATCTCTAAGCTTCAACTTTCCACCTTTAATGTTAGTCCATATAATTTTCCTTCTTAAAAAAGTAAATGTTAATAGTAAAATTTACCTATTTCATCCTTATAGGGTCGGGCCCTGGCTCATCATATGTTTCCACCAAATTAACTGCTGTATCAGCGGCAGCAGCACTAATGGCATTACTGGTGTTTAATATGGGGACTAAGGCAGCCACAATGGTGGCAGCAGCAGCTTTGGCAGCTTTATTGGTGGTTCTGCTAACATTTCGATGGGGACGTTGCAGTGATGGTTTCTTTACCAAGAGTCGAACACTTGAATTAGGTTCGAACCTTTCTTAGAAAAAAAAGTTGAACTAGTAAATAACCCAAGTTAGTGGTACTCCCCGAAAAGGACATCTATCATAATCAAAATAGTTGACCTAGGACTAGTTGCAAACTGGACCAAATGCTCATATTTTAATTCACATTGCATTGCATTTTGATTGAAAATTTTCCATGTTTAATTGACATGTTCTATGTATGAAATTACCAGGAGCATGTTATTCCAACTAAAACCATTCCTCTATATTCAACTATGTTGCGCGGACTCTTCGTTTTTGCCGCCGAACCTGTCTCGACACCGTGCTGGTGCAGGTGCGGACGCGGGGTGTGTCTCTGATTTGGTCAACCCCATCCGGATACTTTGATCAGAGTCAAGAACTCAAACGGCGGCATTTTTGGAGGTCCTAGGGTTTTGGTGTTCTTGTTCCTTCATCGTTTGGAGGAAAAAAAAGAGGAGAGACAAGAGGAGAGGGGCTGCGGCTCTTAACATTCTTGGAGGAGAAAAGAGAAAAGAGAAAAGAGAAGAGAGAAGAGAGAAGAGAGAGGAGAGAGGAGAGGAGAGGAGCCGCGGCTCTTAATGCCACCATTTTTTCAGCAATATTAAAGACTCCGCCGTTTCAGCAATGTTAAGAGCTGCGGCTCTTAATTCAAATTAGGGTTGTTGAGTTTTTCTAAAATGTCTTATTTGTCCTTTATGGGTTGCATGTTGCAATTTAAATTATTTCAATATTTAGGCCCAAAGTTATAAGAATTACTTCATTTTGTTTTTATTTTTGGGTAGAATTCCTTATACACCCTACAAATTATATATATACATCTACTAAATTCAACAAAATATCTTTTATTTTATAAAATATCTTTCTATATAATAAATGTATATAATGAATATTTATTCCATAAATATACCAAAAACATAATAATAAATTGGCGTTGCCAAAAATTATATTCATTGCATAAGCAAATGTAATATTCTATATATAAAAAGTTAATATATATATTTAATAAACAATATTTGCAGAATATCTCTCAAATTTAGAATATTGTTATCACTCTATTTTTATAAGGTTGAATTTTTTTAGCGGAACCCGCCGCACCTGTATCCGCACTTGGATTCGCACCCCAAAATCTTAAAATTTAGAATTTGCCGAATTCGACTCTTGAATTCGCACCCGTCTCAGATACCGCACCCAAGTCCGAGCAACTTAGATATTCAATGTTGTAAGTAGTTATTTGCTTCTTTTGGCCTTTTCAGAAGACCATATAAGAATGGTGTGGACTCTTGGTGTGGACTCTTCCAATCTCTCTTAATAGATCTCTTCTATCAATCACTGGTTTAGGTGTCTTGCCTAGAGGACCACATCACCCTTTACTTTCTAATAAGTTAGTACTGTATCTATACTCAGAGCAACTTACAGATTTTTGTCCCATTATTTCGTGATACTTTTCTATTCTTGGGTGACATCTTTTATTGTATTTTATGGGGAAGCATTTCTGTGTGAAGCAAGACAGCAATGTAATGCTATGTGAGTCTCCTTTTGAACTTCAGGCGTGGAGTTCTTAGCTGCCCCTTGCTGAGGACATTGATCCGTTGTCTTATGCTTTTAGTGGTTTAGTAGCTTTAGAGACAAATTATGAGGGGGTTAATTATGCAGAAGGTTAGTAACAAAGAGATTAGTAATGCAGGAGTTATTTCTTGTTGAACGTTTAGTCTGGTATCTTGCCAATTAGTGTACAATGTATTGTATAAAGTATGTTTTTACTTTTTACAACAAAAAAGAGTCTGTTTACCCGCATTCTTATTCCACATACATAGACCAACATAACTTATGCTAGTACTCCCTCTGTCCTATTTTATGTGGCATCTTTTCCTTTAGTCTGGCCCCAAAAGAATGTCACCTTACTATAACTAGAAACATTTTAACTTAAAAATTTCCCTTTTATCCTTAATGAAATGATTTACAACTACACAAATATTTGAGGATTGTTTTAGATGACAAGTTCAAAAGTCTTTCTGTTTTTCATAAACACCATGCTAAGTTAAACAGTGCCACATAAAATGGGACAGAGGGAGTATTATTTATGAGAAAAAGAAAAGTTGCAAAAAGATTATGCTGAAACCATAAGTAGCAACCATTGTGTAAATTAATGCTAGATTTTATGCAAAGATTAAATCTCCTTAATCCTGCTGTGTTATATGATTGGCATTCATTACGTCCTGTATTAGGAGCTTATTCTGTAATTATACACTTACCAAAATCTATTGCGTTGTAATTGCTATATATTTCCAATCAAACTATCCCTTGCTGTTTTAGCTTTATGTATGCGGTAATTGCTAGTTTGCCGCTCCTATTTGCCTTTCTTGCCTGTTAATGTGAAGACTCTTTAGGAGGATTGGGCATGTGGATGTGTGAATGTTCTGATTCTTCCTTGCTGTTATTTGTCAGCTCTGTTTTCATATGATATTCAGAAATCTTAGAGGTTGTGTGACACTTATTTTTCCCCGCATTGGTGTCGTACAAGTATAAGACCACCTCTTGGTGTCAATTCGGTGCTGGGGAACTCGCAATTTGTCAGTGCTTTATTAATACCGTCTCTACTTCATTAATCCAGTTAATGAGAAATCTGCTGCCTTTGTTTCACCTGTATTTACATGTCAACTTGGTTCTTTAAATCGTAGAAGTGGAGCCTCAGTATGCTGGTGCAAGAATAGAGGGGGATGTTGTAACATTAGATTTTGTGAAGAAGATGCTGGATGACTTCAAAAACCAGAAGAATTTACATAAGAGGTATGTTTCATTTACATGGTTGTAATCTTCTCTTTATTTTTGAAATAGAAAAGGGTCAAAAATACCCTTGAACTATTGGAAAGGGCCACATATATCCTCCGTTTCATTTTGGTAGCAAAACTACCGTTGCCGTTAGCATAAGGGACCACAAATACCATTCTACATAACGGAATAATTTTTGTGCTGATATGGCACATGACGTGGCATCCACCTAGGATATAACCCACCACCTAGAATGTCCAACTAGGATTTTTCTCTTTCAAATGTTTTTAAAGATCCACTGGACACAAAACTGATGAGATTCTCCGAGAAGCAAATTCAAAAGACTCTAGAGTAGGTGTTGTTAAATGAGTAGAGATTGAACCGTAAAATTGAAAGAATACTTGACAAAATTGATTGAAAAACTGAAAGTATTTAAGATGCTTAATGGTTGAAACAATTCCCCATTTGTGTCACATTTTCATTGAAATTATTCCAAAATGAAAGCTAAAGCAGTAACAGTGACAAAAGTAAAATGTTTCTTTTTAATCTGGGAGAAAAGCCGATGAGGATGAGTTTGGAGAAGAGTTCAGGGTGGCCAGGTGAGAATCTCGATCATGGGGAAGACAGAGTGTCCAACATAGGCACAACGATGGATGCCAAGAGCATCCACAATCATCGACATACGAGTCGAGTGTTGTGTAATGTCAAGTATCGAAGAATGCCGAATCCATGGGCTAATACCAAAACTCTCTTGCCGGAACCTCTGACTTGAATGTTGAGAGAATCTAAAGGGTTTGACCCATTTGAGTTTTTGTCTTGATTTCTTTCAATTTTGTGATCAATTTTTTTGTCAGGTTTTGTTTCGATCTTGGTTCAATCTCTATTCAATTGGCAACACCTATTCTTGATTCTTTTGGATTTGCTTCTTGGATATTCTCATCAATTTTGTGTCCACTTGGTTTGTAAAAATATTTAAAAGAGAAAAATCCTAGTTGAACATTCCAGGTGGTGGGTTATATCCCAGGTAGATGCCACGTCATGTGCCATATCGGCACAAAAATGATTCCATTAAGTAGAAGAGTATTTGTGGTCCCTTATGCTAATGACAAGGATAGTTTTGCTACCAAAATGAAACGGAGGTATATGTGGCCCATTTCCAATAGTTCGAGGGTATTTTTGACTCTTTTCCATTTTTGCAATGCTCCTTACTCTTTCAACAATTGCTATTTTTTGATAGGTATGCCTACCAAATAGTACTGCAAACAAGAGAAATGTTGCGAGCATTGCCCTCCCTTGTTGACATTGTTGTTCCTGAAGGGAAACACTTCACTGTATGTGGTGATGTACATGGTCAGGTAATGAATATCCTGATGAAGGATGCCTTTTTATGGTTCGTAGCTGTTATCTTTATCATTTGCTTATCCTTTTTGTTCTCTTCCAGTTTCATTTCACCCCCTTAGCACAAGATTTTTATTTCAGCATATATATATATTGACCAAGGCACGTGCATTTATAGAAAGCCTGAGAACTTTCTGGTGTTTGCTAGTGGTGCTCCTATGTGCAAAAATAGCTAAAACATAAAATTCTTGTTTCTTTCAAAATTTGCTGCTTGGTTCATCGATCTATTACATTAAGGTGGATTCCTTTTTGTCCAAAAAAGGGATGTGAGTGGCTCTCAGGTGGCTCCGACCTGTAAGCAATTTGAAGGTGCTGGAACCTATTCAAGATCATGGTCGTTTTCCCTTTGTCATCTTTGTCCTAGTTGCCCCCTCCCAAATTGAAGAACAGAGATCCTTCTGAGCTGAAATACTACTGCTATGCCATTTAATTCATAAGGCTTATATTCCATATCTGAAGCGCAGGCCCGCCCTCTTATACTTCTCGTCCCGCTTGTGAAACATCCCAGTCTCCTTCATCACTGAAATTTGAGTTTAGATTTCCCTGCTGACACACTCCATGGGCCTACCATCAACTTGTTCTTGTTACTTGAGGAAGCATCTTTACTTTCCCTTAAAACAGACTGGGACGTTCATATTTAGAATGCACTTCTCTTTCTAGTCAAGAGGAATGGTATAAAACAAAAGCTCTTAAACTTTGTTGTCGTAGAAGCTGTGAAGGAGCCTGTATTAAGTCTCCACTCAGTATCATGAACCTCCTATCCAGCTTTAATCTTGTTTTCTTCAACTTTGATTAGCATTGGCCTGTCTCAAAAAATCCTCAGAAGCTCTGGCTCAGAACTGAACTGGCAGTAAACCAGTCTAATCCAGGCTATATCCAACACCAACCCTGAGTGTCTCCTCGACCAGTCAATCTAACTGGAATACTTGACCCAGAAACGTGAAAAAATTTAAGATTAGGTAAAGCAGTTGTTTTTTCTGATTCAATTAAGGAGCAGATCCTAAAGAACACTTGTTTGACTTTAGATATGTGCTGCAAGATGTATCAGTTAGTCCTTTATTCTCTCTGTCCTGCTGTTTATATATAGTGCTAATACAATTTGCTGGGTGTTCTGTTTCTGTGCTTGGCTGAATGGCTTCTTTTTGCAAGCAATAAGTCTATACATGACTTAACTTTTGTATTTTCTAATGTTGCTACAGTTCTATGACCTCCTAAATATTTTTGAGCTCAATGGCCTTCCATCAGAAGACAATCCGTATCTGTTCAATGGTGATTTTGTTGATAGAGGGTCTTTCTCTCTAGAGGTCATATTGACATTATTTGCCTTCAAGTGCATGTGTCCATCAGGTAGATCACTTACTCTCATTCATCTTCAATGTTGGAAGCTTGTGCTCTTTTATATTATTATTCCTATCTAGTATTGGGTGGGTGGAACTTGAAGGTTTTCTGGATGCAAGTTTTCTATCCCCTATTTTTTGTCTTAATGATCTGTTTGAGCCAGTTTTTCATTTGCCTTTCCTCATTTTCTATTTCTATCTCTTCTTTTGTTCGTACATCAATTAAACCTAACAAGTAATTAAATGTCCAGTTTGGGCCCCTTTTAGATGTAAGCTGTTTGAGTCATTTTTCATTTTCCTTTACTCATTTTCTATTTCCATCTCTTTTTTATTTGCACATCTATTAGACCTATCAAGTAAGTGAATGTCCCTTTTAGACGTAAGCTGCTTGAGTCATTTTTCATTTTTCTTTACTGATTTTCTATTTCTATTCGTTTTTATTTGTAGATCAGTTAGACCTAACACGTAAGTGAATGTGCCCCTTTTGGGTCCCTTTTAGATCTAAGTGGTGCATTGATGCTTTTATTTGAGATTTTGGTATTGCAATACATCAAGCTCTAGTCAAAGCTAAGATATTGATTTCAAAGATTTAGTTTTTTTCACCATTTCTGTACTACCACAACCTAAAAAGTAACATTTTTTCCCCAACTATTCAGTTGGTGTGAACATGATGTTCAGATGGGTTAATTGTCTCTTGCTAACAACTTCAATTTTTCAGCTATACACCTTGCAAGAGGAAATCATGAAAGCAAGAGCATGAACAAAATATATGGATTTGAGGGCGAGGTCAGATCCAAGTTAAGTGAAATATTTGTGGAACTCTTTGCAGAAGTGTTCTGTTGCTTACCGTTGGCCCATGTCATAAATGAGAAAGTCTTTGTAGTACATGGAGGTCTTTTCAGTGTTGATGGCGTGAAGCTCTCTGATATTAGAGCAATTGATCGGTTTTGTGAGCCCCCAGAGGAGGGTAAGTTCTGATGCAAGTAGAGAAGTATAAATGTATAACGTCCTTTCAATATGCTATTGTTTAGCGCATTTATTACTAATTACTCTGCTGTAGGCTCCTGAATGCTCCATTAATCATCTGATAAACTTTTCAGAAAAAGCTCGGAAAACTATTCATGCTACTAAGTTTGTATATCGAAACTCCCAATTTTCATTTGCTTGGTAGTTATCATCATTTGATGCATTGTTCCTGCAAGTCACTTTCTTGGTACATTCTAATAAATACTTTGAGAGTAACTTTTATCCGTTGAGCGACGGCCCTTCCACTCGGCACCGTCGAGGCAACTATTCTGGTCTTTATTGATGCTTTGTCGTCTAAACAGAATGGAACTTTCTGCAGTTCTGCTTCATCTGTACTAGTTAATATTAATTTATTGACTGACTTCTTTGATAAATTATCATCAGTTTGCTGACTTGTTAAGCAGATGTTGCTTTCTTACCTTAGTCATACATTGTATACATGGCCAAGTTGTGCAGGTTATAATTGGGGTTTCGTTTGATCTTCTTTCAGGATTAATGTGTGAATTGTTGTGGAGTGATCCACAGCCTCAGCCTGGTAGAGGACCTAGTAAACGAGGTGTTGGTCTTTCTTTTGGGGGAGACGTAACTAAAAGATTCTTGCAGGAAAATAATCTAGGTACTAATCTTTTCCTTTCTCTATTCTCTTGTTTGAATATGTAGAGAATTGACATTTCACTGATTTCTGAGGGCCATCAGACTGGGTAAAAACCTGAATTAACCGTGGTGCACTTGCGGAAAACTCCTTGCCGAGGGCC
>DF357348.1:29550-49354 GCA_000787875.1 Solanum virginianum | reverse complement strand
TGGCGGGGTGGTCGGATTTTATGGGCCAAGGAATAAGAAACAGACAATTTCGACAGTTTTCCGTGGGTATTAGCCCATGGATTCTGGTGCTGCAGGGGGCTCAGACGCAATCGTCCCGAAAAATCATACGAGTGGGTCCGCAATGAGCCCGGGATGAGGCCCTGGTATCCTAGCGGCGGCGTGGGTTCCCTGGCAAAATTTTTTGGGCCAAAAATTTTTTGGGCCAAACAAGCGATTTTGGCAGTTTTTTGTGAGTGTTAGCCATCGATTCTGGTGCTGCAGAGGGCTCCGGCGCAACTTTTTAAAAATCATATGAGTGGATCCACAACAAGTCCTGGAAGAGGCCTAGGTGGCCCGTCAGCAGTGGGGGGACACTTGGTAGGATTTTATGGGCCAAAGAACAGGAAACAAGCGATTTCGACAGTTTTCTATGGGTGTTAGCCTGGGATTTTGGCGCTGCAGGGGCTCCGACACAACTTTCTCAAAAAATCATACGAGTGAGTTCGCAACGAGTCCGGAAAGAGGCCCAGGTGGTTAAGTTGCGGGGGTGGGAGGTGGGGGGTGGGGATGGTGAATGGGGGGAGGAGGGACGTCTGGTAGGATTTTATGGGCTAAGAAATAAGAAACAGGCTATTTTGGCAGTTTTCTGTGGGTGTTAGCCTACGAATTCTGGCGCTGCAGGGGGTTCGGTGCAATTTTCCCAAAAAATCATATGAGTGGGCCCGTAATGAGCCAGGGAAGAGGCTAGACAGCGGGGGGAGACGTGTGCAACGATTTTGTGGGCCAAAGAACAGGAAGCAATCGATTTCGATAGTTTTCTGTGGGTGTTAGCCCACAGATTCTGGCGCTGCAGGAGGCTCCGATGTAACTTTCCCAAAAATTATATGAATGGGTCCTCAATAAGCCCGACAAGAGGCCCAGGTGGCTCGGTGGCGACGGGGCGACTCCTACATAACTTTCCTGAAAAATCATATGAGTGGGTTCGCAACGAGCCCCTGGAAGAGCCCTAGGTGGCCCGGCGTTGGCGGGGGACGCCTGGTAGGATTTTATGGGCCAAGGAACTGGAAACAGGTGATTTTGACAATTTTCTATATGTGTTAGCCAACCAATTCTGACGCTGCATGGGGATCCAGCGCAACTTTCCAAATAAATCATATGAGTTGGTCCGTAACGAGCCCGGGAAGAGGCCCAGCGACGGCGACGGGGGATGCTTGGTAGGATTTTATGGGCCAAGGAACATGAAACAAGCAATTTCGGCAGTTTTCTGTAGGTGTTAGCCCACTAATTCTGGCGCTGCAGGGGGCACTGACGCAACTTTCCTGAAAAATCATACGAGTGGATCTGCAACGAGCGCGACGAGAGGCCCAGGTGGTCGGCGGCGACAGGGGACGCCTGGTAGGATTTTATGGGCCAAGAAGAGGAAAAAGCAATTTTTACAGTTTTCTGTGGGTGCTAGCCAGGGATTCTGGCTCTGTAGGGGCTCCGACGTAACTTTCCCAAAATATCATATGAGTGGGTTCTCAACGAGCCCGGGAAGAGGTCCAGGTGGCCAGGCGGAGGCGGGTGATGCATGGTAGAATTTTATGGGCCAAGAAACAGGAAACAAGCTATTTCGGCAGTTTTTTTGTGGGTGTTAGGCCATGAATTCTGGTGCCGCAGAGGGCTCGGGCGCAACTGTCCCAAAAAATCATATGAGTGGTTTCGTAACGAGCCATGGAAGAGGCCCAGTGGCGGGGGTGGGTGGTGGGGGTCACGTGGTAGGATTTTGTGGGCCAAAGAATATGAACAATCAATTTCAACAATTTTCTGTGGGTGTTAGCCCACGGATTCTGGCGCTGCAGGGGGCTCCGACGTAACTTTTCTGAAAAATCATACTAGTGGTCCGCAACGAGTCTCGGGAAGAGGCCTAGGTGCCCCGATATTGGCGGGGGGCGCCTGGGAGGATTTTATGCGCCAAGGAACCGGAAACAACGATTTCGACAATTTTCCTATGGTTGTTAGCACACGGATTCTAGCGCTGCAGGGGGCTCCAGAACAACTTTTCCAAAAATTTATAGGAGTGGGTCTGCAACGAGCCCGACTAGAGGCCCAGGTGGCCCGACGGTGGTAGAGGACGCTTGCTAGGACTTTATGGCCCAAAAAGTAGGAAATAGGCGATTTCGGTAGTTTTCTGTGGGTGTTAGCTCACTGATTCTGGCGCTGCAGGGGGCTCCGGATCAACTTTCCTGAAATATCATACGAGTGGATCCTCAATGAGCCCAGCAAGAGGCCCAAGTGGCCCGACGGTGGCGGGGTAGGCCTGGTAGGATCTTGTGGGCCAAGGAAAAGGAAACATGCGATTTCGACAGTTTTCTGTGGGTGTTAGCCCAATGCAACTTTCCCAAAAATCATACGAGTGGATTCGTAACGAGCTCGACAAGAGGCCCAAGTGGCCTGGCGGCGGCAGGGGATGCACGGTAGGATTTTATAGGCCAAGGAATAGGAAATAGGCGATTTCAGTCGTTTTCTATAGGTGTTTGCTCGCCGATTCTGGCATTCCAGGGGGCTCCGGCCAAACGTTCCTAAAAAATTATATGAGTGGGTCCACAACAAGCCTGCCCAGAGGCCCAGGTGGCCCGACGGCGGCGGAGGATGCCTGATAAGATTTTATGGGCCAAGGAACAAGAAGTAGACGATTTTGACAGTTTTCTGTGGGTGTTAGCCCACAGATTCTGGCGCTGCAGGGGGCTCCGATTCAACTTTTCCAAAAAATCATATGAATGGGTCTGCAACGAGCCCGACAAGAGGCCCAGGTGGCCCGACAGCAACGGAGGATGTGTGTAGGATTTTATGGGGCCAAGGAACAAAAACAAACGATTTCGACAGTTTTTTGTCGGTGTTATCCCATGGATTTCGGCATTGCAGGGGGCTCTGACACAACTTTCTCAAAAAATCATACAAATGGGCCCGCAACGAGCCAAAAAAGAGGTCAGGTGGCCCGACAGCGGCGGAGGATGCCCGGTAGGATTTTATGGGCCAAGGAACAGGAAACAGGTAATTTCGGTAGTTTTTTGTGGGTGTTAACCGATAGATTCTAGCGCGATACGGGGCTCCGACACAACTTTCCCAAAAAATCGTACGAGTGAGTCTAAAATGACCCTGGAAAGAGGCCCAGGTGGCCTGACGGGGCGGGGATGCCTTGTAGGATTTTTTGGGCCAAGGAATAGGAAAAAGGCGATTTCGGTAGTTTTCTGTGGGTGTTAGACCCATAAATTCTGACTCTACATGGGGCTTCGACCCAACTTTTCCAAAAAATCATATGAGTGGGTCCGCAATGAGCCCGACAAGAGGACCAGGCGGCCCGGCGGGGGACGTTTAGTAGGATTTTACGGGCCAATGAAATGAAACAGGCGATTTCGGTAGTTTTCTATGGGTGTTAGCCATGGATTCTGGCGCTGCAAGAGCTTTGGTACAACTTTCTCGAAAAATCATACGAGTGGGTCTGTAACGTGCCCGGCATGAGGCCCAGGTGACCCGGCGGCGGTGGAGGATGCAATTTTATGGGCCTTAAATTTTACATTAAAAAAATGCTCGAAAATGCCCTTGACAGTGAAAAAAGAGATCAAACATTACAATGCAAAAAATATTCACAAGGCATAATTTAATGATACAAGTTATGTCCCAAGATACATGTTCGGTGGCAGAAGTTATGCCTTAAGATGAGATTATATTCCAGGAGACAAGTTTAGTGATACAAGTTACAAATTATGTCTGAAGGCATGCGTTAGTGACGATGTTATACTATAAACAGTTCTCTAAAAGTCTTGCCATTCGAACAAGATATTGTAGAAATATTCTCTAAAAATGTTGCCTTACAATATGAGTTTTGCCTAGAGAAATTAGGTGACAGTTATTTGTCCCACAGTTTAAGCAGCCGGGGCAAAAACTGTGTTAATGAGCCAAGTAAATTAAAATAATTAAATTTAATATTTAAAATTTAGTTAGTTGAAAATTATAGAAAAAATTATAAGTTCCAATTTTTTTTTATTAATGGTTAAAATATATATCTTGATCAAATTTGATAATAAAGTAACAGTAAAAATGAACGGACTACTCCGGCGACGTGCTACATCCGGCGAGTATACAGAATAACTTTACTTTCTCAGCGATCTCTGTCCGGCGAACTTTCTCCGGCGAAATCCTCAGCGATCTCCTTCTCCGGTGACATCGAGCTAGGCGCGATCTTTCTCAGATCTGGCCATCTGTTCCCCGGCGACATCCGGCGACGGCTTTCTATTTCTTTCTTCTTTGGTCGACTCACTCCGGCCATCTCTTTCTCCGGCAATACAAGCTATTCCGGTGAGGGTTTCTTGACAGTGACTAGAACTAATCGGATTCCGGTGAGTGTTTCTTGCCAGCGACCAGAAATACTCGGTTTCCGGCCAGTCAATCCGGCGATCATTTTCCAGCAAATCCGGCGACCAGGTTCTATCGTTTCTCCCCTTTTCTTCTTCTTTCCTGTCCAAACGTCTTGTTTTGTGTAGTTCTTGTTCCGGTCAGAATCTTTCTTGTCCAAATCCCTGGTTCCAAGCAGGTTCTCTGTTGTTCTTGTTTTGTGTAGTTCTTGTTTTGTGTAGTTGCTTGCTGTTTCTTTGCTGCCTGGTACTTTGTTTTGCATACATTATATTCGTGCTATATTGCTGAATACAGATCTTGTTACTATTGTTGTTATATCTTGTATTGTTGTTGTATGTTACCATATATTACTGTATATTGTTGTTGTATATTATTGTATATTCCTGTATACGGATCTTGTTATTATTGTTGTTGTATACTGCTGTATATTGCTATATTTTAGTAGGGTTGTTGTATGTTGCTGTATGTTGACCTGTTTATTTGGCGTAGAATTTACTTGTTAGTGACTTTTTTTAGGTTGTTTGTCGTCTACTTTGATTGTTTTCATATAGTTGGTTGTTTGATTAGTATATTTTATATCTATTGTTTAGTATTTTGTTGGATTCTTGTTTATTATTGTTGCATAATACTGTTTGTGGGTAGTTTGTTGGTATTGTTTAGTATTCCTTGGTTATTATTCTTTATTGTGATCTAGACTTGTTTGTAGGGCTTATCAGTTTGTAGTTTAGTGGCGTCAGGAGATAATGGTGGACTAGGGTCATGTCATCGGTCGGGGTCGGGGTCGGAGGTAAGGGGTAAGGGTGGCAAGAGGGTGATGGGCTTATTTAAGTTAAGGATAGCATCGTGGAATATAGTGTTACTAATTGGGAATTTCATAGAATTAGTTAATTGTTTTAAGAGGAGATATATTAATATAGCGTGTGTCCAGGAGATCAGATGGGTAGTTACCAAAGCACGGGACGTAGATGGGTTTAAGTTGTGGTCCTCGGGTGGTTTTAGGTATAGAAATGGTGTAGGTATCCTAGGTAGACGAGAATCTTAGGGATTATGTGGTTGAGGTTAGGAGGGTTAATGATCGGATGATGTTTATCAAACTCGTGGTTGGTAGACATGTAGTGAACGTAGTTAGTGCTTATGCGCCCCAAGTAGGCCTAGATGGGGGAGTCAAAAGGTTCTTTTGGGAGGATTTGGATGAGGTTGTGCGAGGCATACCGGAGATAGAAAAATTTTTTTTTATTGGGGGTGACTTTAATGGGCATATCGGGGCAACTGCTAGCGGGTTTGTAGATGTTCATGGATGCTTTGGTATTGGGAGAGGAATGGAAGTGGACGTCTCTCTTGGATTTTGCCAAAGCCTTTAAGTTAGTGATTGCTAACTCGTGTTTCCCAAAGAGGGAAAACCACTTGATTACCTTCCATAGTACGGTAGCTAAGACTAAGATAGATTACCCACTTCTTCGAAAGGGAGATAGAAGTCTATGTAAGAATTACAAGGTTTTTTCGAGTGAAATTGTTTCCACTCAACATAGGCTTTTAGTGATCGATGTGGAGATCAAGAGAGGAAAGAAGAAGAAGGTTATGTATGCCAAACCTAGGATTAGAAGGGGAGGCCTTACTCCTACCCTTTCTAGGAAGAAAAGTTGAGAAACTTAGAGGAGTGGAGTAGTGAAGGTAATGTGAACAATATGTGGGACACGACTGCTGGGTACATAAGAAAGGTGGCTACTGATGTACTAGGGGTTTCGAAAGGGGCCTGTGGTAGACGTCAGGGCGATTGGTGGTGGAATGATGAAGTTTAGGGCAAAGTGAAAGATAAAAAGGTCACTTACACAGAGTGGTTAGAGTATAGGGATGAAGATGAAAAACAAAAGCTTAAGGTAATCTATAAGATGGCCAAGTCTGAAGCAAAGATGACGGTGACGATTGCGAAGTCAGCAGCATTTGAGCGCCTTTATGAGGAGCTAAGTTGTAAAGGTGGGGAGAAGAGATTGTATAGGCTTGCTAAAGAATATCTCCACTGTACAAGAATAAGGGAGATATTTAGAACTGAAACAATTACAGGGGTATCAAATTGTTAAGCTACACTAAGAAGGTCTGGGAGAGAGTAGTGGAGATGAAGGTGCGAAGAGTAGTATCTATCTCGGAGAATCAGTTTGGATTCATGCCAGGGCGGTCGACTGCTGAAGTAATTCATCTTGTTCGGAGGTTTCTGGAAAAACATAGGGACAGTAAGAAGGACCTTCATATGGTGTTCATCGATCTCGAGTAAGCATACGACAAAGTAAGAATGGTAGGAGGAGATACAGAGTATTTTCCTATTGAGATGGGACTTCATCAAGGATCTGTGTTGAGCTCTTTCTTGTTTGCCTTGGTGATGGATGAGCTGACGTGATCTCTGGAAAAACATAGGGACAGTAAGAAGGACCTTCATATGGTGTTCATCGATCTCGAGTAAGCATACGACAAAGTAAGAATGGTAGGAGGAGATACAGAGTATTAAACTAAAGTTAGTGATAGGTTGGAGGCCTGGAGACACGCATTGGAGTCCAAAGGATTCAAATTGAGCAGGACCAAAACTAAATACTTGGAGTGCAAATTCAGTGTTGAGAGGGATGAATCAAACTGTGATGTGAGGCTTGCCACTTTACCGATCTCCAAGAGGAAAAACTTTAAGTATATGGGGTCCATCATCCAAAATAGTGGCGATATCGATGATGATGTCACATCATATAGGGGCAGCATAGACTAAATGGAGGCTTGCTTCTGTAGTATTGTGTGATAAAAAGATACCACCTAAACTCAAAGGTAAGTTTTACAGATTGGTGGTTAGACCCTCTTTACTGTATAGGGTGAAATGTTGGCCAATCAAAAATACAGATGTCCAGAAGATGCATGTTGCAGAGATGAGGATGTTGAAATGGATGTGTGATCACACCAGGAGTGACAAGGTTAGGGATGAGATAATTCGAGAGAAGGTAGAGGTGGCTCCAGTGGCTGATAAGATGAGAGAAGTGAGACTACAATAGTTTGGACAGGTGTAGAGAAGGAGTACTGAGGCTCCTATTTGGAGGTGCGAGAGGTTAGTCTTAGGAGCTACATGGAGGGGTAGAGGTAGACCGAAGAAGTATTGGGGGGAGGTGATCAGACATGATATAGCGGAACTTGATCTCACTGAGGACATGACCCTAGACAGAAAGAAGTGGAGATCGCGAATTAGAATAGTAGGCTAAAAATTAGAGTAATAGGCTAATTGGTAGGGTTAGGTAGATGCATGGCCTTGGGGTATAGTTAGGTAGAGGACGTGTTTTTTTATATCATGTGTTCTCATTATCTGTCATATATATGCTAGTTTTTTTCATATTTACATACTGCCATGTACTATTCATTATTAGTAGCTCCTTCTGTTCCCTTCCCTTTCCTTTTTGTCATATCTGGTCCTTTCTGCTTATGGGTTTTGAGATGAGGGTTCCCAGGAAACAACCTCTCTACTTCTACAACTCAAGGTCTAGGATGAATAAATTTGTGATTGGTGTTTCTAACTTGGTTAGTGAGGAGTGCCAGTCCGCTATGTTGATTAGTTATATGGACTTGTCCCATTTAATGACCTTTACTGAACAAATGGAGGAGGAAAAGTTAAGGAAGAGGAGGAGTCATGAGGCCAAGATGGCCTATTTTGATGGTAAGTTCCAAAGTCGCAAGGGTGGCCAGTTTCATCAAGGCCAAGGATCTTCTCATGCTCCCTACAGGAAGTTTACCAATGACATTCCAAAGGCTCAAGGTGATGGTGGTATAGGTCCTATTAATGTGTGTTCGAAGTGTGGTAAGGGTCATGGTGGCCCATGCTTGAGGAATACTAGTGCTTTTGATGGTTGTGGGAAAATGGGGCATAAGGCAATAAATTGTCCTTGAAATTGCAACAAAGGTAAGGATGTTTGTCCTGAAGGCTGAGGTGCCAATATAACTCCTTTGAGGAGAGGTGGTCAACAAGGTGGTGCCCAAGGCACAATTGGTTTTATGCTTTTTATGGGAGGAAAGTGGTTGATGAGGTGCCCGACATTGTTACCTGTATGTTAAAAATCATTGATTTTGATGTGTATGCATTCATTGATTCGGGCGCCACTTTTTTTTTTGTTACCCCTTTTGTTGCCATAAAGTTTCATGTTGAGCCCGAATTGTTATGTGAGTCATATGAGATGTCTACTCCTATTGGTGTATCTATTATTGCTAGAAAGGTCTATAAAATTATCCGATTTGCATCTTGCATAAAATATTGCCTTGTGATCTTATTACGTTGGACATGGTTGATTTTGACATTATTCTTGGTATGGATTGGTTGCATGCATACTATGGCTCTATTGATTATAGAACCCGTAGGGTCAAGTTCCAATTCCCAAATGAACCTATCCTAGAGTGGGAGAGTCATGATGTGGTGGTCAAGGGTAAGTTCATCTCTTACATTAAGGCACATAAGTTGATCTCTAAGGGGCGTCTTTATCATTTTGTGAAGGTTAGGGATGTGGAGTCCAAAGTCCTTTTCGTGGAGTCCAAAGTCCTTCCCATAAAATTGGTTCTAGTTGTAAATGAGTTTCTTAATAACTTTCCGAATGACCTTCCCGGTGTTCCTCCCGAAAGAAAAATAGACTTTGGTATAGACCTCCTCCTTGATACTCAACCCATTTCTATTCCCCCTTACTGTATGGCTCCAGTGGAGTTAAAGGTGTTGAAGGAGCAATTGAGGGATTTGTTAGAGAAAGATTTTAATAGGCCTAGCCAATCACCTTGGGGTGCACCGATGTTGTTTGAAAAGAAGAAGGATGGGTCTCTTAGAATATGTATTGACTACTGGCAACTTGATAGGGTCACCATCAAGAATAGGTATCCTCTGCTAAGGATTGATGATTTGTTTGACCAATTACAAGGGGCTAGTCACTTCTCTAAGATTGATCTTCAGTCTAGGTGTCATTAAGTGAAGGTGAGGGAGTATGATATTCCTAAGACGGCCTTCCAAACTAGGTATGTGTATTATGAGTTTGTTGTGATGTCATTTGGGTTGACCAATGCACCGACTATCGTCATGGATCTTATGAATAGGGTCTTCAAACCCTACCTTGACTCATTCGTTGTGGCCTTTATTGATGATATATTGATCTATTCCCATAGTGAGGAGGATCATATGGGTCATTTGAGGGCTGTGTTGCAAAGATTAAGGGAAGAGAAATTGTATGCTAAATATGAGAAATGTGAATTTTGGTTGAAAGAAGTAGCCTTTCTAGGTCATGTGCTGTCGGGGATGGTACTAAGGTGGATCCTAAAAAGATGAATACGATTAGAAATTGGCCTAGACCATTGATCCTATCGGATATTAGGAGCTTCTTGGGCTTAGCGGGTTACTACCAGAATTTATGAATGGGTTCTCTTCTATTGCTTCTCCCATGACAAAATTGACCCAAAAGAAGGCTAAGTTTATGTGGACTGATGATTGTGAAAGAAGCTTCCAAACCTTGAAGCATAAGCTTGTGTCCGTTCCTACATTGTCACTACCAAAAGCGCTAGAGGGGGTTGTGGTGTATTGTGATGCTTCTAGAGTTGGTTTGAGTTGTGTTCTAATGCAAAATGGTAAGGTCATAGCCTATTCTTCTAGGCAACTCAAAGTGCATGAAAAGAACTATCCTACCCATGATCTTGAGTTACCCACCATGGTCTTTGCTGTAAAAATTTGGCATCACTATTTGTATGGGGTGCATGTTTATATGTTCACCGATCCTAAAAGCCTCCCATATGTCTTCACTCAAAAGGATCTTAACTTGAGGTAAAGAAGGTGGTTAGAACTTCTTATGGATTATGATATGAGTGTGCATTATCATCCTAGTAAGGCTAATGTGGTGGCAGATGATTTGAGTTAGGTGTCTATGGGCAGCCTAGCTCACGTTAATGGTAGTGATAAAGAGATGGCTAGATAGGTCCATCGATTAGCTAGATTGGGGTTATGTTGGAAGAAGTTGATAATGGGGGTGTTATTGTTGTTGATGGTTCCAAATCTTCATTGGTTGATGAGGTGAAAGCTAAGCAAGATCTTGAACCAGCTTTGTTGGAATTGAAGGCATTGGTAAAAGATAGTAAGCTGGGGTTTTCTCCCAAGGGGGAGCTGGTGCCCTTAGGTACCAAGGTAGGTTGTATGTGCCTTGTATTGATAACTTAAAGGAAAAGATTCTTGATGAGGCTCATGGTTCTTCTTATTCTATTCACCCCAGGTCTACTAAGATGTATAAGGATTTGAGGGATGTGTATTGGTGGGGAGGTATGAAGAGGGACATTGCCAAATTTGTTTCCGGTTGTCATAGTTGCCAACAAGTCGAAGACGAACATTAAAGGCCGAGTGGCCTAACCAAAGACATAGAGATTCCTACTTGGAAGTCGAAGGAGGTTAATATGGATTTTGTGGTTGGGTTCCCCAAGACTAGAAAGGGTTTTGATTCCATTTGGGTTGGGGTGGATAGGATGACAAAATCGGCTCACTTCCTACAGGTTAAGACTACATATAGGGCTGAAGATTATGCTAGGTTGTACATTCATGACTTAGTGAGGTTGCAAGGGGTTTCTTTAACCATCATATCTGATTGTGGTGCATAATTCACTTCACACTTTTGGAGGTCCTTCCAAAGAGGACTTGGAACCAAGGTAAAGCTTAGTACAACCTTTCACCCTTAAATGGATAGCCAAGCGAAAACGGTTGAAAACAGTCCAAAGTCACCAAAAGTCTTATGCCGATATGAGGAGAAGGGATCTTGAATTCAAGGTTGGTGATGGGGTTTATTTGAAGGTGTCATCCATGAAGGGTGTGGTCCGTTTTGGTAAGAAGGGAAAGTTAAGCCCTAGATATATAGGTACTTATAGGGTGATGAGAACGATTGTCAAAGTGGCCTACGAGTTGGATTTGCCTAGAGAAATGGAATTGATTCATCTGGTTTTTCATGTGTCTATGTTGAGGAAGTATGTGGGTAATCCTAATGCTATTGTGCCTCTTGATGTTGTAAGGGTAGTTGAAGACAACTTGACATATGAAGAAGTTCCAGTAGAGATCTTGGATTGGCAAGTGAAGAGGTTGAGGAATAAGGAAATTGCTTTCGTTAAGGTCCTTCTGAGGAACCAACAAGTCAAAAGTGCTACTTGGGAGGCCGAAGGAGATATGCAAAAGCGATACCCTTATCTTTTCCACTCCACTCAAGCCTAAGGTATTGATCTAAGTCCTTTATATGATCTCAAGTCTTAAGTTCAACCCTTATGTCATCGCATAAGATGATGTTTAAGTTGACAAGTTCATGATGATTTTACACTTACATTGAGATTTTAGAAATGATGTTTAAGTGCATTGTTGCATCCTTATGTGGGATGAAATTGTCATGTTTCCATCTCTTATATACGTTTCTTTGACATTCGAGGATGAATATTCCCAAGAGGGAGATATTGAAACGACCCCAAAAAGTACCTGAAAATGAGCCTCAAAAGTGCCCGGAATCGTAATTTCCATATATCTCAAAATTCGTGCGCGATATAAAAAATCAGACTTCATATTCTTGATCAATGGGTCAAATTGAGTGAAAAATGGGTCTAACTCCAATTTAAAAGCTACTCTATCAAAATTTGAAAATCGCAAAATGCGATTTCCAGTGAGGTTTTCCCGCCCAAAGTGTGACGCGCCAAGGGTGCCCCTCAGTTCATTATGTGTGCAATTTTTCAAGCTCGGTCCAAGACTTTTTTGTCTTGGGCCTAAGTGTTCCTAAATGTGAAAATACCTATACTTGGCCATATTTCACCCTCATATCATTCAAAACATTCTCTAATACTCACTCAAACACTTAGCCAAATATTTCACTCCTAAATGCAAGTCCCAAGACTCATCTGGATCTTAAGGTTCTCATTCAAGCTTTAAGTCTACATCTCCAATCTTCATCAAGTTATTCTCCAAAGCTAAGGTATATGAGTTTCTTTCATGGGTTCATTTCACCCATGATACCCAAGCTCTCTTTTACCTAAAATTGAATCATTTAAAGTTGATTTACTCATAGGTCTTAGTTATTATGAATTTCACTGCATACTATGTTGGGATTTATGAAATAGTGATTGTTGTAGCATGTTTTGAGCTATGAAACTAAGATATAATGTGAGATTTGATGAAGGGTTTTGATGTATATTACTTGAGGGTGTTACCAAGTATCTATTGATGGTCTTACACCGAATTTTCTAGCATGATTCCACTCTTGAATTGCATGGTTTTACACTAGCACATATAGGGCTGAAGATTATGCTAGGTTGTACATTCATGACTTAGTGAGGTTGCAAGGGGTTTCTTTAACCATCATATCTGATTGTGGTGCATAATTCACTTCACACTTTTGGAGGTCCTTCCAAAGAGGACTTGGAACCAAGGTATCAAGTGTTTGATAAAATGTCCGGTTATGATTTCTTGAGGAATTGAAGGTCTAACTCATAAAGGAATTGAAGGCCCAATGCATATCTTATGAGTTGAATGACTATATGATGATGAAAGAAATATATATATATATATATATATATATATATATGATTTCTTGAGGAATTGAAGGTCTAATGTATGTGTTATGAGTTGAATGAATTTATGATGATGAAAGTATGTTGTATATATGTTAACTTCATGATGAACTTCTATAGTGTTGTGAGTCAACCAAGCCTTGCTCGGGGGGTTGCAGGCTCGGGTAACCACATCGAGGGGTTGGTACCTTGGTTACCTAGTACCGAGGGGAGGGGGAGTAGGCCTATATAACCACATTGAGTGTTTAGTATCTTGGTTGCCTAGTATGGGGGTAGTAGGCCCGTATAACCATATTGAGGGGTTGGTACCTCATTAACCATATCGAGGGGTTTGTACCTTGATTGCCTAGATTGATGGTCACTTGCAACACATGTATTATGTTCTATATAAACATTACTTCAAGCATCATTCAAATATACCATATTGTTGTTATGCTGTCTATTGGATATTATTATGCATTTTTCCTATGTTGCCTATCTCTAGTTGCATTGCATCCTACATACTTAGTATATTCAAACGTACTAATGCATACTATATGCCTACATGATGTTACCATGTAGGGACCGGAGCCCCGCTTGACCATCCTCCTCCATGTGGCTAGTACGACTTTTCTCAAGCTCTTTGGTGAGTCCTCCATTTTGGGGACGATGTTTATGATCTCATACTATATTCCAAGGCTATCTTATTTTATGTATATGTTGACTATGAGGGTGAGCCCAATAGCATGTCCCCCTGCTAAGCATCTAAGTTTTAGAGAAGTTGTTGGACATGTTTTGTATTATGCTATGAGCTTTGACTCTCTCTTGACTCTTGATGTTTATGATATGTAAGTTGTCCCTTAGCCCCATAGTCCCAATTTACTATATCTTGTTGTACTTTATTGCTTCCATGACCAAGGATGTTTAATGATATGTGAAGAGGCATGCTTGGGGTCCTTTTGGGTTCCCCATCCGTGTCACGTCTAGGCCATAGGCTTGAGTTGTCATATTAAGGGTGTCTATGGTTCATCCAGTCTTCCATGTGTGTGTTGAGGAAGCGTGTAGGTGACCTAAGTTCTATAGTACCCTTGGATGTTGTGGGTGTTGTAGAAGATAACTTGACCTATCAGGAATTCCCGGTGGAAATACTTGATAGACAAGTGAAGAGGTTAAGAAATAAGGATGTGACATCCATCAAAGTCCTTTGGAGGAACCAACAAGTTAAAAGTGCCACATGGGAAGCCAAAGCCAATATGAAGAAGCAATATCCCCATCTTTTCCATTCTGATCAAGCTTGAGGTGGCACAATTTTCCTATCTTAGAATCTCCTTCCCTTACATGCCATTTTTATGACATTCATGCATATTTATGTGGATTTAATGGTTGCATCATAAGTGCTATGTGAAACATGGTTTAAGATCCTTTCTAAATTATGCATGTATTGCATTTATATATGGTGTATTGGCATATGGTGCATGAACTCATTTCTTAGAGCTTGCCTTAGCACATTTGAGGAAGAATGTTCCCAAGGGGGAGATAATGTAAGACCCCACTTATGGGGTAGTAGAGATGCAAGAAATAAGCTTGAGAAAAATTTGGCTATTGATATTTACAAAGGGGTTTACGACTCGTAAGTCAAAGTATGACCCATAAAGTAGGTCTCATAGAATCTGGCAGACTTGATGAAATTTGGATCTTCCTGAAGTTTAATTTAGGACTCATAAATCACTCTACGAGTCCTAGATCTTGCAATAGGGGTTTTGTGACAAAATCCAATAACTAAATTTCAGGACCCATAGTTTACGAAAGGCCGTGTATGGCTCATAGAGTGCTCTATGGCCCATAGATGGGGTCTCGAAGACCCGTCTGACCAGGATTTTAATAGGGATACATTTGACCTTTCCTCTTTCTTCTAAGTCTAAACTACGCCTTTTTGACCCCATCTATGTTCCTTATCAGTTTACATAACCCTAATACATCTCATTCTTCCTCATTCCAAAAACCCTAAGTCTCTAAACTCTCTCAAACACTCTCAATTTCCTTCAAGGCTTCAAGCAAGAAGGTACAAGCAAGGATTTTGAATTTCTCATCATCTTCCAAGGTTTTTCTATATCCTATCATCAAGGTATGTGGGTTTGATTGTGGGAACCTTCCTTCCTACTTGTTCAACCAATCCTCTTCTCAAAGTACATGGATTTATGGACTATTTTATGGGTATTTATGAACTCTTGCTTATGATAATATTATTATGCATTGTACACATGACTGTTATTTGGGTTCTTCAAGAAATGATGATTTATGCTAAAATATTGTTGGGGTTTTCATGATACTGAAACAAGGGTTTTACTATATTATTATGAATTGATTTTACTCCTCTCTTGGCTCATACACTTGAAATGCATAATTTTAACTATATGTACATATATATACCCACCATGTTTGACAAAATCTACACGACAAATATTCTTATGTTGTTGAAAGATTGTTACATGAATTTCAAGATAAGCATGTTATGATAAGTTATGGGCTCCCCAGCATGTATTAAACTCATGAAAAACTTCTATGATTTGCAAGTTGAATATTGAGCCCTTATCCTATATTTTACCCTCTTATGAGTAAATAATATCTACATGTAGGGGAAAATATGATACCAATTTACCCTCATGTACCAACTCTTACTAGAAGGGGCAATCATATTATAATCTCTACTCTCATGTGTAATGCGATGCCCAATAGAAGGGGCAAGTCTATGCATTTTTTTACCCTTTGGTACAAGGTATATGTGATGACCCAAGCCTAGGGCCTAGATGTGACATAGTGATGGGGAACCCAAAGGAACCCCAAACAAGCCTCTTAACTTGTCATTACACATCATTGGTCGTGAAAGCATATAAAACATTAAAGAGCTAGAAAAGGAGCTAAGGGGCTAAGGGAAAAAGCTTGCACAATACCAGAGTCAAAAGACAAGAGCCAACTCATATCATGGATACATAACATGTCCAATAACCACCTCTACTACATAGATAAGAGCGGGAGCCAAGACAAAGCAACCGAGCTCACCCTCATAGTCAAATAGAACATAAAGAAGAATAACTCAATACATAATAGGAGAAACATACACTAAGGTCCCCGAAGTGGAGGACTCACCAACTAGCTTGAGTAGCACCAAAATAGGAACGTGGGGGAGGATAAAGATCAACTTGGGCTCAGGTTCCTACATGGTGACATCATATAGGCATACAGTATGCGTTGGTACATTTGAATGTACTAAGAATGTAGGATGCAATGCAACCATAGATAGGCATCATAATCAAAATGCATAATATTAAGCAATAGGCATAATATCAATTCATAAGCTACCTTGCAACCCTCTTCAAGAATTCATAAGGACCAACATATCTAGGACTCAACTTGCCCTTTTTACCAAAACAGACCATACCTTTCATTGGAGAAACTTCCAGTATGATCAATGCTTAAGTAAAGCATGCTTAAGTAACTCATGCTCATATAAGATATCATATGTGTAGAAGAGACCTTAAAACCATGAAATATAGGGATAAAATCATGCAAGAAAATCCATTATAAAACCATCAATCAACACCTTGCAACACTCTCTAGAAATATACATCAAAACACCTCATCAAATCTTACAATAGGTTAAAGATTTATAGCTTAAAACTTAGCAAAATAGTCACAACTTTACATAGCTTTAACATAGTGTACAAAAGCCCTTCGCAAATCTTACATTAGATAAAAGATTTATAGCTCAAAACATGGCAAAATAGTCACAAATGTACATAGATTTTACATACTATGCAGTGAATTTCATAATAATCAAGACCCATTTATAAATCAACTTTAAATCATGCAATTTGAGTAAAAGAAGGCTTGGGAATCATGGGTGAAAGGAACCCATGAAAGAAACCCACGTACCTTGGCTTAGAGATGAACTTAGTGAAGATTAGAGATGGAGACTTAAAGCTTGAAGAAGAACCTTGAAGGAGAACCTTAGCTTGGGATGCGGGTTTGGGACTTGAGTTTGGGGAGTGGAAATATAACTAAGTGTTTGAGTGAGTATTGGGAAATGTTTAGGATGATATGAGGGTGACATTTGGCTAAGTATTGGTAAAACTGCATTTGGGAACACTTAGGCCCAAGACTCAGAAATCTTGGACCAAACTAAAAAAAATAGTCCCCAATATGAACTAAGGCGCGTCACGAGGGCAATGCGTAAAACCCACTAGAATTTACGTTCTTGGAATTTCATAATTGCTAATCTTTCACTCTTAAATTAGGGTTAGACCCTTTTTCACCTAATTTGGACCTCTCAACAAGAATATGAAGTTGGATTTTCGAAATAGCAAACGAAGTTTGAGATATATGGAATTTAAAATTTTGGGCATTTCGAGGCACGTTTTCTGGTACATTTTAGGGTCGTTTCAATATATCCCCCTTTGGGAACATTTGTCCCCATATGTAAAAGAGATCTACAAGAAAAGAATGATCATAAACAAATCAGCCCCAACTAAAATGCAATATTACATTTAAAACACCATTTTCAAAATCTCAATATGAGTGTAAAATCATCATGACTTGCCAATTTAATGAATGCATATGAATGACATAGGGGCTGAAGCATAAGACTTGAAATCATATAGGAGACTTAGAATTAGTACCTTAGGCTTGAGTGGAGTGGAAAATATAAGGATACCACTTTTGCATGTCCGCTTCAGCCTCCCAAGTAGCACATTCAATTTGTTGGTTCCTCCAAAGGACCTTAATGGATGTCACCTCCTTGTTCCTTAAGCTCTTCACTTGCCTATCTAGGATCTGAATTGGAACCTCCTCATAAGTCAAGTATCCTCAACAATACCCACAACATCAAGAGGCACAATAGCATTAGGATCACCAACACATTTCCTCAACATAGAGACATAGAACATCGGATGAACCAAATTCATTTCACTAGGCAACTTCAATTCATAAGCTACCTTGCCAACCCTCTTTAAGACCTCAGAAGGACCAACATATCTTTGACTCAACTTCCCCTTTTTACCAAAATAGACCACACCATTCATTGGAGAAATCTTCAAGTAAACCCAATCACCCACTTTAAATTCAAGTTCTCTTCTTCTCACATTGGCATATGACTTGACGACTTTAGGCCATCTTCAACCTTTCCCTAATCATCCTAACCTTCTCAAGAGCATCCATAACCAGATCTGGTCCTAATAAAGCCACCTCTCCATCCTTAAACTAACAAACTAGGGATCTACAACGTCTCTATAAAAAAGCCTCAAAAGGGGTCATACCGATGCTAGAGTGATAGCTATTGTTGTAGGCAAACTCAATCAAAGGAAGATGGTCATCCCAACTACCCCTCAACTCCATTACAAAATCCCTTAGCATATCCTCAAGTGTTTGAATGCTTTTTTCAGCTTGGCCATCCATTTGGGGGTTAAAGGCCGTACTAAGGTGAACTTCTGTACCAAGACCCTTTTGAAAGGACCTCCAAAAATATGAAGTGAATTGTGAGCCACGATCCGATATGATGGACAAAGGAACCCCATGCAACCTTACTAACTCATACTTAGGCCACCCGGACTTTGATGTTTGCCTTTGACTTGTTGATAACTATGGCAACCGAAAAAGAATTTGGCAATGTCCCTATTCATGCCTCCCCACCAATACACATCTCTCAAGTCTTTATACATTTTGGTGGAATCGAGGTGAATAGAATAAGAAGAATTATGGGCCTCATCAAGAATCTTCTCCCTCAAACCATCAACACAAGACATAGACAACCTACCTTGGTACCTAAGGGCACCATCTCCCATTGGAGAAAACCTCTACTTTGCCCTCTTTCACCAAGGCCTTCAATTCAAGCAAGGAGGAGTCAAGATCTTGGTCTGCCTTCACCTCATCAACCAATAAAGACTTAGACCCACCAATAACAACCTCACCATCATCACTAGCCTCTTCTAACCTAACCCCCAATCTAGCCAACCTATGCACCTCTCTAGCCATCTCCCTATCACCACCATCAACATGGGCTAGGCTACCCATAGACACCCATGTTTAGGATGATATGAGGGTGACATTTGGCTAAGTATTGGTAAAACTGCATTTGGGAACACTTAGGCCCAAGACTCAGAAATCTTGGACCAAACTAAAAAAAATAGTCCCCAATATGAACTAAGGCACTCATGTAATAGTCTTTAAGAAGTTCTAACCATCTCCTTTGCCTCAAGTTGAGATTTTTTGAGTGAATACATATTGGAGGCTCTCCTGATCAGTGAAGGCATCAACATGCACCCCATACCAAATAATGATGCCAAATCTTTAATGCAAACACAACGACAACTAACTTTAGATCACGGGTAGGGTAGTTCTTTTCATATACCTTGAGTTACCAAGAAGCATAGGCTATGCCCTTACCATTTTACATTAGCACACAACCCAAACCAACTCTAGATGCATCACAATGCACAATAAAACCCTCAAGACCATCTGGTAGTGATAATATAGGAGCGAACACAAGCCTATCCTTCAATATTTAGAAGCTTCTCTCACATTCATCGGTCCACACAAACTTAACCTTTTTTTGAGTCAATTTTGTCATAGGGGAAGCAATGGAGGAGAACGCATTCAGAAACCTTCTATAATAACCCGCTAGGCCCAAGAAGCTCCTAATGTCCGACGGGGTCAATGGTCTAGGCCAATTTCTGATCACATTGGTTTTCTTAGGATCCACTTTTATACCATCCCTCGATACTACATGACCCAAGAATACAACCTCTTTCAACCAAAATCACACTTTTCATATTTGGCATACAATCTCTCCTCCCTCAACCTTTGCAAC
>DF357348.1:9669-29544 GCA_000787875.1 Solanum virginianum | reverse complement strand
TCATCAATGAAGACCAGAACAAAGGAATCAAGGTAAGGTTTGAAGACCCTACTCATTAGGTCCATGAAGATAGTCTGCGCATTAGTCAATCTAAACGACATCACAAAAAACTCATAATGCCCATATCTAGTCCGGAAGGCCATCTAGGGAATATCACACTCCCTCACCCTCACTTGATGGTACCTGAACCAAAGATCAATCTTAGAGAAGAAGCTAACCCATTGCAATTGATCAAATAATTCATCAATTCTTGGAAGAGGATATCTATTCTTTATAGTGACCCTATTGAGTTTTCGGTAGTCAATACACATTTTAAGTGACCCATCCTTCTTTTTCACAAAAAACACCGGGGCACCCCAAGGTGATTGGCTAGGCCTAATAAATCTTTTTTCCAACAAATCTTTCAATTGTTCCTTTAACTCCTTTAACTCCGCTGGGGCTATACGGTAAGGGAGAATGGAGATAGGTTGAGTATCGGGATGGACATCTATGCCAAAATCTATCTCTCTTTCGGGGGGACACCAGGAAGGTCATTTGGGAAAACATTGAGAAACTCATTTACAACTGGAACCGACTCTATGGAAGGGACTTTGGATTCCACATCTTTAACCCTTACAAGATGATACAAACACCTCCTAGAAATCTACTTATGGGCTTTAATGCATGAAATGAATCTACCCTTAACCACCACATTTTGATTTTCCCACTAAAGGATAGGTTCATTAGGGAATTGAAACTTGACCCTACGGGATCTACAATCAATAGAATCATAGTAAGCACGCAACCAATCTATCCCAAGTATGACATCAAAATCTACCATGTCTAATTCAACAAGATCACAAGGTAACAACTTATGCAAAATGTAAATAGAACAACTTATAAAGACTTTCCTAGCAATAATAGAGGCACCAATAGGAGTAGACACTTCATATGACTCATGTAACAACTCGAGGACAACATGAAAGTTTTTAGCAACAAAAGGGGCAACAAAGGAAAGAGTGGCACCCGGATCAATCAAAGCATACACATCAAAGTCAAAGATTTTCAACATACTGGTAACAATATTGGGAACCTTACCAACCCCTTGCCTTCTATATAGAGCATAAAATAGGTTGTCCCTTGGGGCACCACCTTGAGGACTACCTCTCCCCAATGGGATCGTATTAGCACCCTAGACCTTGCCATGGTTTCTTGGACAATCTACCTTCTTGTGACCAAGCTCCCCACATGCATAACATGTATTAGAACCCTTCAAACATGGGCCTCGATGGTCCTTCCACATTTAAGGCACACATCAATAGAAGCCATCCCACTAACACCTTGAGGCCTAGGGAAGTCATTAGCAAACCCCCTATTAGTAGCATGACTAGGCCCTTGGCATTGACCAAATTTAGCACCCTTTTAGAATTTATCCTCAAACCAAGCCCTCTTGGCCTCATGACCCCCTCTCTTTCTCAATTTTTCCTTCTCTATTTACTCGGCATAGGTCATCAATCGAGACAAATCCATGTCACTAATTTGCATGGAGGACCAGCATTCTTCACTTACCAAGTCGGAGACCCCCATTACGAACTTATTCATCCTAGATTTAGGATCAGCCACCAAATGAGGAGCATACTTTGGAAGTTGATTAAACTTGAGGACATACTCCCTCACACTTATAGCACCTTGTTTCAAGTTCATAAACATTACCAAATTTGTTTCCCTAAGCTCAAGAGGGAAAAATCGATTAAGGAAATGATTAAATTAGAGGGCATACTCCCTCACACTCATAGCACTTTTAACCTCAATAGGTAAAAACCAATTAAGGATGGCCAATTTGAACTCCTCTTAAAGCACCACATTACCAACCCCCTTCTCACCCTTCTATTGATCATACCATATTTGAGCTACCCTTTTGAGTTGGTACGCCACTAACTCTGCCTTTTCATTCAACCCAACACCCATGATATTCAAGATTTTCTAGACCTCATCAAAGAACTCTTGTGGATCTTCATCCACCTTTAACCAATAAAAAACTAGAGAATTCATCCTCATGAAGTCTCTAACCCTAGCTCCCGGGGTAGTAACATGAGGGGCTTGGGCTCCTTGATTGACTTGGTTGGCCACTACTTGGGCAAGCATAGTGAGAGTATTCCGGAGCTCACCATTGGTAGGTTGCTCCTCAGGAGTTTGGACCCTTCGTCCTTGAGTGTTTGGCATGATCTAGCATAGCAAAGAACAATCGTTAGGGGGAAAAACTCACTACAAATCTATAGCATGACTAGAACATAAAGAAGGGAAACATTTCCTAAAATGTCTCATAGCCTCCTACCATAGTCATGGCGCGCTTCACAACTATGAATAGGAATCCAATCGACGAGATAGGTTGGGCTTCAAGGATCTATCAACCTATTTCTCTGATACCAAGCATGTCATGACCCAACCCTAGGGCCTAGACGTGACAAGGCAAATGAGGAACTCAAAGGAACCCCCAAACAGGCCTCTTAACTTGTCATTACACATCATTGGTCGCGAAAGTATACAAAACATTAAAGAGCAAGAATAGGGGCAAAGGGGCTAAGGGAAAAAGCTTGCACAATACCATAGTCAAAAGACAAGAGTCAACTCATTTCATAGATACATAACATGTCCAAAAACCACCTCTATTACAAGATAAGAGGGGGACAAGATAAAGCAACAAGACTCACCCTCATAGTCAAATAACACATAAAGAAGAATGTCTCAATATATAATAGGAGAAACATAGACTAAGGTCCCCGAAGTGGAGGACTCACCAACTAGCTTGAGTAGCACCGAACATATAACGTGGGGGAGGATGATGATCAACTTGGACTCTGGTTCCTACATGGTGACATCTAATAACTAGCGTGAATGGATACCATTAGCCATGTGGAGAAGGATGATGACCAAATAGAGTTCCGCTTCCCTATGTTAACATCATGTAGGCATAGATTATGCGTTAGTACATCTGAATGTACTAAGTATGTAGGATGCAATGCTACAAAAGATAGGCATCATAATCAAAATGCATAATATTAAGTAATAGGCTAAACCAAGGATGTGCCATGTATGCTTAAGAGGCTTGTTTGGGGACTCCCTTCGGGTTCCCCATTCGTCGTGTTGTGTCTAGGCCCTAGGCTTGGGTCGTGATAGTAACTTCACTATGGGTCGTACATGGCCTTATAAACTGACCTCAGGTCATTTTTAGTCCAACGTAGTAACTCATGTTCATATAGGATATCATATGTGTAGAAGAGACCAAGCTAGTTATTAAAGGTACAAACCCCTTGGTGGTTGTGTGGTATAAACCCCTCACATGGTTGATAATAATCACACCTTATCAAAATGGTGCTGAAGTACAAATCCCTCACATAGATGATGAGTACAAACCCCTAACATGGTTGCCCCGGGCTTTTATCCCTCCTGGATCGGGTATGGTTTAATGCAACACTTTATGTAGAGTATATTATATACATAAACTTATTTCATCATTATATAGTCATTTATATCATATCTCATGCTTTGGACCTTCAACTCCTCAAGAAACCACATTCGGACATTTTATCAAACATTTAGAGGGTGTGTAGTGCTAGTATAAAACCATGATATATAGAGATGAAACTTTTATGAAACACTTATAGGGTGTGAAGTGATAGTATAAAACCATGCAAATTAGAGATGAAAACATGCAAGAAAATCCATTGTAAAACCATCATTCAACACCTTGCAACACCCTCAAGCAATATACATCAAAACCCCTTCTTAAAACCTTACATTAGATGAAAGATTTATAGCTCAAAACATGGCAAAATAGTCACAACTATACATAGCTTTAGCATAGTGTGAAGTGAATTTCATAATAATCAAGACCCATTTGTAAATGAACTTTAAGTCATGCAATTTGAGTAAAAGGAGGCTTGGTTATTATGGGTGAAAGGATCACATGAAAGAAACCAACATACCTTGGCTTATAGAATCATGCTTTTTATCTTGGGTATCATGGGTGAAAGGAACCCATAAAAGAAACCCACATACCTTGGCTTATAGATGAACTTGGTGAAGATTGGAGATAGAGACTTGAAGCTTGAAGAAGAACCTTGAAGGAGAACCTTAGCTTGGGATGAGGGGGAGTGGAAATATGACTAAGTGTTTGAGTGATTATTGGAAAATGTTTAGGATGATATGAGTGTGAAATTCAGCTAAGTATAGGTAAAAACACATTTGGAAATACTTAGGCCTAAGACTTAGAAGTCTTAGACTGAACTAAAAAAAAGTGTCCAAAATGAACTGGGGTGCGTCGCAAGGGCAACACAAAAATCCCACTAGAATTTGCATTCTTGGAATTTCATAATTGCTAATCTTTAGCTCTTAAATTGGGGTTAGACCCTTCTTCACCTAATTTGGACCTCCTGAACAAGAATATAAAGTCAGATTTTTGAAATAAGAAATAAATTTTGAGATATATGAAATTTAAAATTCTGAGCATTCCGAGACACGTTTTTGAGCACTTTTTGGGGTCGTTTCAGTATACTCCATGTGTAGGGGCAAGTATTTGAATGAGCTACTCATGCCATGTTATGATGTTCTTACAAGTTATGTAAGTTATGATTAAACTTATGATTACTTCATGTATTCTGTAGGACTAGACTTAGCATCGAAATGAGGCTTAAGGTGGGGGCTCGATCCAAAGGGTCCTTGTATAAAATCTTGGCCTCTTAACTATATGCCACTATAAGTTTATATTACTTTCCTAAATGGGCTTTTACTAGCTGATCCATCTAGGCAAGTTCTCCACTTTGTGAGGTCAAGTTTGGTTTACCTTAGCAAGTAGACCACTCCTTTATTCGGTGTGGAGTGAATATCAGGATTTTAAGTAGTAGTTCATGGGTCTTATATGTCGGTTAGAGTCTCCTCTCTCATATATATGATAGATTGTGCAAGTTTGATTATCTTCATGCATGGGTCTTATATGTCGGTTAGAGTCTCCCCCCACATATGTATAATATATTATGCAAGTTTGATTATCTTCATGCATGTTTTAATTCAAGCATTGATTATACATGTCATATTGAGCTTATGTCTATTGATTATGATTATGCATCTTGATTAGTATGGCTTATGTTCCTTGTTGCATTACACCCCACATACTTAGTGCGTTCCATGTACTAATGCATACTGTTGCCTACATGATCTCACCATGTACGGACTGGACCTCCTATTCATCCTCCTACTCCACGTGGTTAGCCGGATCATTGAAGATTGCTATTGGTGAGTCCTCCACTTCGGGGACAACATCCACTTTACTTTCATACTTTTGTTGAGACTTATCTATTTGAACTTTCTTTTACCTTTTGAGGGTAAGCCTGGGAGATGTCTTGGCCCCCATCCCACTCATACTAGAGGTATTGTTAGATATGGATGTTTTTAATTGAGCTTGACTCTTATTATTTTTATGTATGGTGAAGGTTTCCCTTAGTCCCATTTCCTTTAGATAGTAGGTGATATATGCTCCTTTCTCTTTCATGTTTCCGCTAAACCAAGGATGTGCCATGTATGCTTAAGAGGCTTGTTTGGGGACTCCCTTCGGGTTCCCCATTCGTCGTGTTGTGTCTAGGCCCTAGGCTTGGGTCGTGATAGTAACTTCACTATGGGTCGTACATGGCCTTATAAACTGACCTCAGGTCATTTTTAGTCCAACGTTTTTCTACACTCTTAGGCTCTTAAACTGGGGGTCATTACAATATCCCCCCCCTTGAGAACATTCATCCCCGAATGTACTTAAAGTCATTCTCTAAGGAGTCAATCATCAGCTAATAACCTAGAATGCATTCAAAAATGCAACTTCAACATTATTTCATGAAATTTTCAAAATCCACATTCAAAACATGTCTCATAATAGTTCATAAAACCTCTAATTCCTTGCAAAACTAAAATGCAAGGAATTAGAGGTTTTAGGAAGAATTTTTAAATACCTTAGACTTGAGTAAAATGGAATAGATATGGTAATTTTTAATCATATCTGCTTTCACTTCCCATGTGACACCCTCAACTTGTTGATTTCTCCAAAGCACTTTGATGGAGGGAACTTCCTTATTCCTTAGCTTTTTCACTTGCCCGTCTAGAATCTCAATCAATACCTCCTCATAATTTAAATCCTCTTCAATGTCCATATCTTCCAAAGGAACTATGGAGTTTGGATCACCTATGAACTTTCTCAACATTGATACATGAAAAGCAGGATAAATGAAATGTATCTCATTAGGTAGGTCCAACTCATATACCACTTTTCCTGCTTTCTCACCACTTTGTAAGGCCCTACATACCTAGGGTTCAATTTCCCTTTCTTACCAAACTGGATCACACCTTTCATAGGAGACACCTTCAAATAGACCTAATCACCAACTTAGAACTCAAGATCTTTTCTCCTTACATTGGAGTAGGACTTTTGTCGACTTGGGCCGTTTGCAACCCTTGTACTTTTAATTTTCTCTATAGAATTTATGACTAGGTCAAGTCCTAGCAATGCCACCTCACCGACTTCAAACTACCCAATGGGTGATCTACATCATCTACCATACAATGCCTCGAATGGTGCCATCCTAATGCTTGCATGACAACGATTGTTGTAGGCAAACTAAATAAGTGGCAAATACTCATCCCAACTCCCTTTAAATTCCAACACACAAGCTCTCAACATATCTTCCAAAGTGCAAATAGTCCTCTATGCTTGTCTGTTGATTTGGGGATGAAAAGCAATACTGAACATCACCTTAGTACAAAGCCCCTTTTAGAAATATATCCTACCATGACCCAAGCCTAGGTCCTAGGCATAACACGATGAACGAGGAACTCGAAGGGACTCCAAACAAGCCTCTTAAACATATATAACACATCATTGTTTGCAAAAGCAAAAATTAAAGCAAATAACATATAATTTATAAGGGAAATGTAACTTTGGACTTACATTATGGGGATATTGTAGGGAAGAGGATTAATATAGATCACATAGAACATAAAGTCTAAGGGACAAGTAAGTATGACTCACGCTATGGGGGCAATTAGGGACTTAAGACTTCCATACAACAAACATTTTATAGAAAAGAGGGAATAAGAGACTAAGAGAGTCTTTCAATAATTACAAAAGCATAACGAGTCAAGATCATAACATAAATAACCATAACCATGTCTAACAACACCTCTAGTCATGAATAGAATGGGGGCCAAGACACTTCCTAGGCTCACACTCAATCCATAATATCCAAAATAAAATAGAAAAGTTTTAATAGAGCATGAAAGTAACTGGATATTATCCTCAAATGTGAAGGACTCACCAATAGCAAATCTTCGGTCGAACCACTTAGCCACATAGAAGAGGAGGATCAAAAGGAGCTCTGGTCCCTACATAGTTAGATCATGTAGACAAAAGTATATGTTAGTACTTGTAATGAACTAAGTATGTAGGATGCTACGCAACAAAGAATATAAGACATAATTAAACAATATGCATAATGATAATCAATAGGCATAAACTCAATATGTCATGCATTTTCAATGCCCTAGTCAAAATATGTATGATGAATCATCAAGTCATATAACATATCATATATGGATAGGAAGGGACCATAACTGATATATAAGGCCAAGCAAGCTACTACTTGGAATCTTAACGCTTAATCCACAGTGAACTATGAGTGGTCTACCTTGTCAGGGTAAACCAATCACTCACCTATGGGAAGTCCCCCATTTCGAAAAGTTCTTTATAAACACCTTGTGGGAACAACAGCCTTTTTAGTAACGTATAATAATAACCTTATGAGAACACCACCCTTTTCGGTATATAATTGACATGTTTCGTACAGGAACACCACCTTTTTTAGTCAACCATGTAGCATGAGCTACATGGATCTATTATCTAATTCACAAACATATGGTGGCAATATAGTTATGGGACAGTGGTTAACTACCAAGGTCCTCTCGGTGCTAGGTCACAATCCTAAGGAATATTCAAAATCATACTTATAGCCTTAATATGCAAAGCATCATAATATCACAATATTTTCATAGAGTACCTCATCAAAACCAAAGCTTCATAACATCAAGTGGTTTCATAACTTTCATAACTCTCACAATATTCTCATATCTCAGAGCATACATAATAACCCTTTCAATATTCATAAATTTCATATGACTTTTCAATGCAAAATTGTATACAAAGGTAAAAAATCATAAATCTCTTGATAGAATGAATTCATAAAAACATCTATAAATACCCATGAATTTTAAATAGATGAGGAAGAAGAATGGTTGAACTTGTGGAAGAAAGATTTACACAATCAAACCCATATACCTTAGTGATTTAATGGAGGAAAATCTGACTTTGGAAGTGAAGAACCCAAAACTCTAGCTTGCATCTCACACTTGAATGCCTTGAATAAGCTTGAGAGTATTAGGGGACTTAGAATATTTTGTATGAGTAGGAATGAGGTATATTAGGGTTGTGTAGGACTGATAAAGGGTCTTTTGGGGGCTTACACGACATAGTATAGGCACTAAATAATAAGAATAGTAGACTTTTCCGCTTATAATTTCATGCCAGAGTGGACAACGAAACCCCGATTACAGGTCGTGGTCCAGTCTAGGGCAGTAAGAGAGGGGTTTTGTCTACTAACATTTTGCATCCTCAAAAATCTTCTCTGATACTCGACCTATGATAGGAGTTACAGCTCATATATCAAGGTATAACCCATATACTAACTTATACTCCCAACTTCAGAAATCCATATTTTTACAAAGTCTGGCCACTACTCCACGAGCATAAGTTACTGCTTGTAGGTCCTTTCGTAAAATTCACTGGTACTTACAAAATTTCCAGATTTCATTTCTAGGGCACTTTTATACCCTCTTACATGTGGGGCCTTAGAATATCTCCCCCTTAGGAATGTTCATCCCCGAATGTGCTAAACATAGGCTCTAAGGAATAGAATACACATATCATATGCAAAATGCAACATAGTACTATGAAGATTTTCCAAACCATGCTTCAAATAACATCTATAATGCAACTTCAGCATCACATACTTATGCATAGATGACATGAAAATAATATGCAAGGATGGGGAGGTTCTCAAGTAGGAAAAAGCATAGTACCTTAGCTTGATTAAAATGAAAAAAATAGGGGTATTGCTTCTTCATGTCGGCTTCAGCTTCCCAAGTAGCGCTTTTGACTTGTTGGTTTCTTCAAAGGACTTTGATAGATGCAACATCCTTATTTCTCAAGCTTTTCACTTTTCTATCCAAAATTTTCACCAAAACATCCTCATAATCAAATTCTCTTCAACATTCACTACCTCTAGGGGCACAATGGAATTATGTTCTCTGACACACTTCCTCAACATAGAGACATGGAAAACCAGATTAATTATGCTCATTTTCATAGGCAACTCTAATTCATATGCAACTTTACCAATACATCTTAAGTTCTGGTAAGGTCCTACATACCTAGGGCTTAACTTACCCTTCTTGCCAAATCGGACCACAACTTTCATTGTTGAAACCTTCAAATACACCAAATCATCAACTTCGAATTCAAGGTCTCTCCTCCTAGTGTCTACATAAGACTTTTGCCAATTTTGAGTTGTCTTCAATCTTTCCCTTATCATCCTCATCTTCTCTAAAGGTTCTGTAACAAAATACGAACATAATAAAGCCATCTCTCCCACTTCAAACCAGCTAACTGGAGATCTACAATGTCTCTCATATAGAGCTTCGAAGGGTGCCATTCCAATGCTAGAGTGATAGCTATTATTATAAGCAAACTCTATGAGTGGAAGATGCTCATCCTAAGTACCCTTAAACTCTAAGATACAAGCCCTAACCATATCCTCAAGAGTTTAATTGGTTCTCTCAGGTTGACCATTTGTGTATGGTTATATTGTCGTGCTAAGCTTGACTTTAGTACCAAGGGCTTTTTGAAAGGACCTCCAATAGTGTGAAGTAAATTGAGCACCATGATTAGAGATAATGGCCAATATCACCCCATGCAATCTAACCAACTCATGAATGTATAACTTGGCATAATCTTCGGCACCATAAGTCATTTTAACCAATAGAAAGTAAGCCGACTTTACCATTCTATCAATGATAACCCAAATATAATCAAAATGCCTTCTAGTATTTGGTAACCCAACCATAAAATCCATGTTGATTTCTTCCCACTTCCAAGTAGGAATCTCAATATCTTAGGCTAGGCCACCCGACGTTTGGTGTTTGTCTTTGACTTATTGACAATTATGGCAAACGGCTACGAACATGGCAATACCTCTCTTTATATCACCCCACCAATACACTTCCCTCGAATCTCCGTACACCTTGGTAGAACCAAGGTGAATGAAATATGATGAATTATGAGCCTAATTCAAGATCAAGTTCCTCAAACTATCGACATCAGGCACACATAAGTTACCTTGGTATCTAAGGACACCATCTCCCCTGCGGGATAAAAACTCTACCTTTCTAACCTTTACTAAGGACATCAATTCTAACAATGCGGGGTCAAGGTCTTATTTGGATTTAACCTCTTCAATCAAGAAATACTTAGAACGACCACCACTATGCCTCCATTTTGGGATTCACTCAGTCTAATCCCTAATCTAGCTAACTAATGAACTTCTCTTGTCAATTCTTTTTTACCACAATCAATACAAGTTGTACTCTCCATGGACACTCTACTTAGAGCATCGGCCACAACATTAGCCTTGCCAGGATGATAGTGCACACTTATGTTATAATCTTTAAGGATTTCCAACCACCTCCTTTGACTTAAGTTTAGATCCCTTTGGGTGAACACATATTGGAAACTCTTATGGTCGGTGAACACATCTATATGAACCCCATACAAATAGTGACTCATATCTTCAAGGAAAATACCACAGTTACTAATTCAAGATTATAGGTGGGGTAATTGTGCTTATACACCTTTAGTTGCCTAGAAGCATAGGCAATGATTTTTCCATTTTGCATCAATATACACCCCAAGCCAACTCTCAAAGTATCACAATACACCATAAACCCTTCTAACCCTTCTGGTAGAGCCAAAATAGGAGCAGACATAAGTTTATCATTCAAAGATTAGAAACTTCTCTCATATTCATCGGTCCATACAAATTTAGCCTTCGTTTGAGTCAATTTTGTCAAGTGAGAGAAAATTAAAGAGAAACCATTAACAAATCTTCGGTAGTACCCCACTATACCCAAGTAACTCCTAATATCCATGGGAGTTAAGGGTCTAGGGAAATTCCTTACCACCTTTATCTTTTTTGAAATCACTTTAATCCCTTCATCCAACACCACATGTCCTAGGAAGGCAAATTCCTTTAACCAAAATTCACATTTGTCGAACTTGAAAAATAGCCTTTCTTCCCTCAATAAACTACCACTCAAATGTTTCATATGCTCCTCTTCATTACGAGAATAGATCAATATATTATCTATGAATATCACCAAAAACATGTTGAGGTAGGGTTTAAATACCCTATTCATAAGATCTATAAATATTGTTGGAGCATTAATTAGGTCGAAGGACATCACTATGAAGTAAAAATGCCCATATCTTATTCGGATAGCTATTTTGGTAATATCACACTCCTTTCCTCTCAATTGATGATACTTGGACCGAAGGTCAATCTTTGAGAAGTAGTTAGCCCCTTGTAATTGATCAAATAGGTCATCTATCCTTGGAAAAAGATACTTGTTCTTTATGGTGAACTTGTTGAGTTGCCAATAATCTATGCACATTCTAAAGGACCTGCCTTTCTTCCTTACAAACAAATCATTTACTTGGTCCTTCAACTCCTTTAACTCCGTCGAAACCATGTGGTAGGGAGGAATGGAAATGGGTTGGGCATTAGGGAGGAGGTCTATACCAAATTCTATCTCCCTCTTAGGAGAGACACTAGAAAGTTCATTGGGAAAGATATCAAGAAACTCATTAACCATTGGAACCTAATCAATCTGAGGGACTTTATACTCAACAATCTTAACCTTCACAAGATGATATATGTAACCCCTAAAAATTAATTCTCGAGCCTTAGAACCTGCCCTTAACCACTGAATCATAATCTACCCACTCAAGGACAGGTTTACTAGGAAATTGGAAGCTAACTTTAGAGGTGACGTATTCAACTCTTACTAAATTATATATGCCCCCTTTGGAAAACATTTTTTGGGCTTTTAAGAAGGAAATAAATCTACCCTCCATGGAGAGTTACTACCCTCCCATTCAAGAATTGGTTCATTTGGGAATTGAAACTTGACTCTACGGGTTCTATAATCAATGGAAGCATAGGAGGCATGCAACCAATCCATCTCAAGTATTACATCAAAGTCTACTATGGAAATCTCAACTAGATCACAAGAGACCACTTTATGCAATATAGTGATAGGATAATTTTCATAGACTCTTCAGGCAACAATGGACTCTCCTGTGGGATTACAAACTTCATAGGGCTCTTGAAGGACCTTGGGACACACATGAAATTTATAAGAAAGAAATGGAGTCACAAATGACAAATTATCTCTCAGATCTAGTAAGTCATATGCATCAAAATTGAAAACTCTCAACATATTGGTGACAACATTTTGAGCTTCTTAAACCTCTTGGCGACCATGGAGAGCATAGAACTGATTGGTCCTTTGGGAGACTTAAACTATCCTACCTTGGCCTTAGGGCCTTGCGCCACTGCTTCTACAATCCTTAGGATGATATCTGGGATTCCCACACTTGAAGCAAGCATTTAAACCGGCTAGGCACTCTCTTATGTGGAGCCTTCCACACTTGGGGCAACTTGGCTTTGGGGCTTAGGAGCTACCCCCTTGTCATTAGTGGTTCAGGGAGGGGTGTTGGTAGACCCTTGTCCACCATACTTTTGTCCACCTTGGAATTCACCCTACTCCTTTGGCGAGAAATAGCTCCCACTATCGACTCGAACCCTCTTGGACTCCCTTGCCATCTCTCTTAGCTTATCCTCCTCTATTGGCTCTGCATAAGTCATCAATCATGAGATATCCATCTCCTTCACTAGCATGGCCATCTTACACTCTTTGAAAACCAATTCGGTTATACCAGAGATAAACTTCCTCACACGGGCCCTTGGATCCACAACCATGAAGGGAGAAAGCTTAGTGAATTTGAGGGCATACTCCCTCACGCTCATGGAACCTTGCTTGAGGTTGATAAAGTCTTGGACCTTGGCCTCTATTAGCTCAATCGAGAATCAATCCAAGAAGGCACACTTGAACTCTTCCCATCCGATGGGACCCACTTCTTGACCCCTCTCATCTACTCATTGCTCATACCATATTTTGGCTACCCCTTTGAGTTGGTAGGCTAATAACTTGGCTTTATCCTCCAAAGGGATACCCATAATAGCTACAATCCTATAGGCCTCAAAAATAAAGTCCATGGGGTCCTCCTCTGTCTTTGAACCATGAAACTCCAGAGGGTTGATCCTTATGAAGTCTCTCACTCTAGTGGATAGAGTAGCTAGTTGGGGGGAAATGACAATCTCCCTATTAGCTTGGTTGGCCAATGCTTGGGGAAACATAGTGAAGGCGGCTTGAAACTCCACGTGAGATATCATGTTGTCTTGTTAAAGTGGAGGGACTTTTATTTGGGAGTGCCTCTTTGGTGTAGACCTCTCCCTGCCGGCATGATCTAGAAACAATCAAAGAAGTCATCATTAGTGATAGGAAACCTTAGTCAACTTTAAATTCATGACATTAACAAGAAAGAAGGGAAGACTTCCTAAACAGTCTTATAGCCTCTCACTCAAGATAGTGGCATGTTTCACAACCTTGATGAGATTCTGCTCAACGGGGTATGCATGGACATCTGAGAAGGGGTGTGCATCAGCCTGTTCGATTCGATTTTGTACATTATTGGTTTGGTTTATCTATTTTTGATTTTTAAATATGCTAAACCAATAAGAAACAAATAAAATAATTTTTATTGATTTTTGGTTTATCGATTTTAAGTCCTTAACGGTTCGATTTTTGGTTTACCCATAAGAATGATAATGAGAATTTGCATTAATAAAAAGCAGATAGAGTACGAGGACTATGTTTACAAACTTGCAAAAGCAATAATTAGTTAACTACAAAAATTATAATCTTATTGGGTTATCGGTTTACCCAATAACCTAATAGTAAAAACTAATATTGAACTGATAATCCAATAATCTCTTTTTTCAAAACCATTAAAAATTTGATAACCTAATAACCAATAACAATAAATCAATAATATTTTTATCGGTTCGATTTATTGGTTGGTTCAGTTTTTGTACACCCCTACATCCGAGGAAGATTCTAAAACCTCATACTTTGATACCAAGTTTATAATGACCCGACCTATGGCCTAGTTGTCACACGGCGAATGAGATACTTGAAGGCACCTCACCAAAGCCATCTTTAATATCTTAAACTTTCATAGGCATAAATTTAAACTTTTGCGGAATAAAAATGTGAAAAGGTCCTATGGGACCAAATCATGACAATGAAGTAACATGAAAAAGAAACATTAACATTTGTCCCTAACGCATACTAACTAAAGCATAGATGGGCGAAATCAGTATTGGCCGATTCCAATCAAATATAAAAGACTCCATACAAAGTAAACATAGAATGTAAAAACCTTAAAAGGGCCAACATATACATCAATGTCCTAAAAAACACAAGCTAGAATAGAAAATGGTAGAGCCCCAAACTAAGGGCTCACCACAGAGGTACTAGTTTCAAACATTTGAAAACTATCCACGAGTTGGTGGAGGAGTACCTATCCTTACATGATTAAATCATGTAGAAAAAATATATGTTAATATATTGGAATGTACTAAGCATGTGAGATGCATTGCGAACATGAAATAGTAATGTCATTATTCATAAGCAAAATATATAAATATATATGAGATGGTAAAGTACATAAATATGATCTTAATCATGCACAAGGAACGTCTCTCAATATGAATAAGTGTAAATGCATAAAGATCACATGTATTGGAATCATAAACTTATGGGAGTGGACCTTAACTTACATATAAGACCATGTGAGCGACTACATAGAATCCAACATAGCCCCTTACATTAGCACTAGGAGACCATTTTTCAGGTAACTCCATCACTTCTCATGTATCTATATATAAAATAAATAGACTATGTGGATCTACTATCCTAGCCAACAAGGGTTCCTATGGTGGCTCATAGTTAAGGGATAATGAGATTCATATCTAGTGGGTCATGCCTCAACTAACAGAATGAGCCCAAATCTCAAGGTCCTCTCGATGCTAAGTCATCCCATGGAATCTTTGAAACTATACTTAGTGAATTTATGACACTTCGAATCATAAGTAGCAATTCATAAGAGTAGCTCGAATTTAAGGAACCTATAAGTGAGAATTATCCTTTCTTCTTGGGGACCTTCCTTAAATATCTTTTATGGTAATTATCGATATACTTATATATTTGACAAGTCATAACTTTAGAACTTAGCATTAATGCCCTAATCATCATCATAAATCATGCAAAGCTTATACTTAAAACTCGGTGGACTAAGCTTTTAAATTGGAACAATCATAAATAATCAAGCATAATCATGGAAAACATACTTATTTAAAACATGTAAAAGAGCCCACACTTCAACATCGATAATACTCATCATTGGGATCATCTTCAATAACTTAAAAGCATGCAAATACTTAGTAAAACATCATAGGATATCATTGAGATCATTTAATAGGATAATATATCATGAAATCATCACTAATATGCATATTAACTTGAAAAAACTTAAAGAAAAGGTAAAAGACATTATGAAGGACTTTGTGTGTAAAAGGAGATCCACAAATCAAACTCAAATACCTCAATTAGTCTCCAAGAAGATAAGCTTGAATCATTTGGGAAGAACATGAATACCTAGCCTCGCCTTGACCTTTCAAGAGAGAGTATTTGCCTTAGAAAATTTTAGGAATGAAAGAATTGGAGAATGACTAGGGGTTCTAGGGCTTCAAGATCTAGTTTAAGCCCTTTTGAATCCCAAAAATGACATAGTATAGGAATAGCATTTACGAAAATGATAAAATTTCCCTTTATTAAAATTGTCAGAATGAAATTACAAAAGCCCAATTACGGGTAATGGTTTGAATCACATACCATATTTCTATTTGTCTTGTTCTACTTTTCAAAACTTCAAAAATTGTTTTGCTGATCTAAAACCATGAAACCCTTTCTACGAATCATACTTTGATCTACAACCCATGGTTGGACTCGTAAAGTCCTTCCATACTTAGTAAATTTCTTACTTTCCTGGGCATCATCTACAAAGGGGTTATATAGGCCGTATAATGGTCTACAAACTGTAATGTTAATCATAGGTCACTTTCCATAAACTCCAAATTTTCTTCATGTCTGATATTCTCATTCACGACCCTAATTATGGACCATCAATTAATCTATGGGCCATCATTGGCTGTGTAGGTTACCCTACACTTGGAAATGTTTTCCCTATTCTGAAGTTTATGTTTAAGGACCGACCTATGAGTCTTACATAGGCCTCGTAAACTAACCCCAAGTCATTTTTAGTCAAACATTTTTTTCACACTTAGGTTCCTAAACTGGGGGTCGTTACACCTACACTTTGGAATGTCCCAGCATAATATAATAATATATAATCACAAGAATATAGATATAAACATTATGTAGCATCATATCTCAATAATCTTCACCAGATACTCAAGTCAAATGATATAATAGATATCTAGTCTCATCAATTTATCATAAGATAGCATCAAAGTAAGAATGATATGAGATGATGTAAATGTTGTGAGATGTAGATAATATGATGCAATGTCAAATAATTGTGATGCATGTATGTCCAACAATACACATCTACTGATCAATATATATATGTATTAGGACGGAACCCATGGGGGTCTCATATAGACTATATATCCGTGAACATTGTTGGCAATAACCTCGACCAATGCTCACTCATCTGGAAATGAGCTTGGACCTGTTTAGAAATGACCTTGAACCCATCCAAAAATGAACTTGGACCTAATATTAGCTGGCATATTACATCAGCTCACTAGAGAAACCCCGGCTAGTATTGACTGGTAGAGACCTCAGCCGTTAATCCATATTTTACCTTATTCATCTCTCGGTCATAGCCATCACAAGTATCAATACACAAGTAATAATAGATGTAATGTGCATGATCACAATTATATCACATTGTTAATATCATAATGATTTCAATATTATCATAGTATCAATATCATCAATGCCTCGATATCATCAATATTATCGGTGTCTCAATATCATCAACGTATCAATATATATCATGTTCATCTTAATATAGGCATCATCTTAGTATCAATATCAAATCATTCACAAAATCACAATTCTTACGAATTCACAGTTAGTTCACAAGTCAATATTTCAACGTAAGAATAACTACTCAATCTGAAAACCTCAAAATCAAAGTCTATGTGATACAATTCTACCCCAAAGTACTCAATTCCATACACTTAGGAGCATATAAGGTTCAATAACACTTAACAAAATATTAGAAGTCCACTTGCCTATAATGACCCTCCTGTTCATTTCAATACTTTTGCATGTATTTTGAGGATTTGAGCATGTGTGTGGCAACCTGGGACCATTATTGACGTGTTGGGACTATTGGCATGGTGGTTGGATGGATTATGTCTAGTATCATAGTCAGTTTTATCTCATTACCATCCAGAGTAGCTTCAAGCTCATGCTGCAAGTTACTAGCATTTTCCTTTCCTTTTTGATAACCCTTTATTTCTTGATTCAACTTTTTATAAAGAGCTAGATTTTCTAATTCCAGATCTAAAATATGTTTCTCCTCTTCTAATATCTGAGAAACCAAGATAATGTTTTCATCTTGAACAAGATTTAATTTATTGTTCAATATATCATTTTTAGTAGTTGGCTCAGTAATCGAATCAATAAGAATAGTAGCTAACTTTCTCAACTTCTTAATAGAAAAGATGTCTAGATTTTGCTTAAAATCAGATATAGTTACCTCTTCCTCAGGTTCATTATCATCTTCAAATTTTTCCATGAATGTAAATATTTGATGGAAGATTTCAAAATCATCCTTCATAGCTACCAAGGAAGCATCTTCCTGATGCTATAAGTCTTCTAACTCACATAAGGAATTTCCCCAAACAGCAAGAGCCTTCTTCACAACATAGTCTGTTGCAGCCTTTTTTGATTTTCTTATCAAGGACATAGTCCCTTACTTGTCATTATTGCTCCCAACCTTGACATAGTCTTTATACTCCATCTTGTGCATTGGACAATCTCTGATAAAATGTCCTAGTTTTTCACATTTATGGCACAGATCATTAGATGTAACATCTCTACTAGGATTTCCCTTCTTCTTGAAACCTCTACATTTTCTTATAATTTTTTGAAGCCTTCTGTGAGGTATGCCATCTGATCTTCATCTTCTTTAGAATTTTCACTATGTGTCCTTTCAGAGTTAATGACTTGCCTTTTTAGCAGCATTATTTGCTCTATTCAACTCATGAGTTTGTACATTACCAATCAAGGCATCCATAGTCAGCACCTTCAAGTCCATAGCCTCCATAAATATATCAACCTTGTTGGCCCATGACTTAGGAAGAATTCTGAGAATATTCTTGAATTGGTTGCTAGGATGAATAGGTTAACCTAAGCATCAAAGTTCATTGATAATGGATGAGAACTTGATATACATATCATGAATAGATTCTATATCTTTCATGGTAAAATTTTAATACTGAGTAGTGAGAATGTCCACCTTAAACTCTTTCACTTGCTTAATACCTTTATGAGAAGTGCGCAAGTAATCCAAAATCTCCTTTGCAGACTCATAAGCTGAGATCCAATTGTATTCTTCAACTCCAATTCCTCATACCAACAACTTTTTAGCTTTGTAATTCTTTTCAATTTTCTTCCTATCAACATCACTGTGTTTTTGTCTAGTCTTAGGAACTATTTGAGTAATTTCTCTAAAACGACCCCAAAGTGTACCCAAAAATGTGCCTCGGAAGTGCACAGAATAATAATTTCCATATATCTTAAAATTCGTGTGTGATATCGAAAATCCAAATTCATATTCTTATTAAGAGGTCAAATTGAGTGGAAGATGAGTCTAACTCTAATTTAAGAGAAACTGTAGCAAAATTTAAAAATCACAAAAATGTGATTTCTAGAGACAATCCGTGCCCCAAGCACAACACGCTAAGGGTGTATTACAATGTATTTTGTGCACTATTTTTCATGCCCAATCCAAGGCCTTTGGATCTTGGGCCTAAGTCTTCCCATGCATGAAAATACCTATACTTATCCTTATTTCACCCTCATATCATTCAAGATATTCCAAATACTCTGTCAAACACTTAGATAATACTTTATCTCCAAATTTCAAGTCCCAAAACTCATCTGGGTCTTAAGGTTCTCATTCAAGCTTCAAGTCTCCATCTCCAATCTTCTTCAAGGATTCTCCAAAGTCAAGGTATGTGGGTTTCTTTGATGGGTTCCTTTCACCCATGATACCCAAGTTCTTTTTTTTACCTAAAGTCATATGATTTAAATTTGATTTACTCATGGGTCTTATGTATTATGAATTTCACTGCATACTATATTGGAGTCTATGAAATGGTAATTGTTTTAGCATGTTTTGAGCTATGATCTAACATCTAATGTGAGATTTGATGAAAAGTTTTGATGTATATTGTTTGAGGGTGTTACCAAGTATCTATTAATCATTTTATACTGAATTTTCTACCATGCATTTACTCTTGAATT
>DF357349.1:169498-193609 GCA_000787875.1 Solanum virginianum | reverse complement strand
CCATTTTAGACCTACTCTAATAGATGATGGACTATTTATGACATTTTCTCGATCAAAGGCTAAAAACATGAAATGCATAATAAGAGGGATTATATGAATCATCTCATCCACTCAATAACTAGGACATGTTATATTAGCACTATATGGTTGGAATTTTCACCCTTTATTTTTAGGTTGAGATTCATTATACTTAATTTGAGAAACTCAAATCAAGAAAGTTTTAAGGTATGTAATAAAAACAAGAGCAAACAGCATCAATCTCATTAGTTTAAGATCTAATTATGTACATTTTTGCAAGTTTTTAAACTTATCATTAGTGTCAGACTTTAATTTCAAAATACATGTGTCTGTAGTGTCCAGATACATGGTGTCAAAAGTAAATATAATTTATTTCAGATACACTATATTCAAGTGAATTTGCATGTATTTGAAATATTTTTTAAAAATAAAATTTTAAATTCTTTTTAGGGGGGGGATGAGGGGCAGGGTTAGGTGGACTGGGGTGGGAACAGGGAAGAATAAAAAATTAAAATTTTCAAGATTTTATTTTTTAAAAAATAAATTTTTATTTTTTTTGGAATGGGGGTGGGGGACACTCGTACACATAATAACATGTTTTAGTTTTAATTTTTTTTTTAAATCCCAAAATTAATCAAATTGTATCAATACTAAAGAAAATTCAAAATAATAAGATAATTTTAAAATTTTAACTTTTAATATTATAAAAAAATTATTTGATATAAATTTTATAAAACAACCACGGTCTGAAGCATAATATTGAACCCATCACAAAAAGAACTTAAAGGATTCAATTTTGTTTTTGCAACTCGATTTTCAAAAGTTTTCCAATCATGTCAAGTCGTTTTCAGTACTGTAGTAGCTTCAGTTCCTCAAGTAAGATTGAGTCCACTTAGAGTTGCTTGGCAGGAAAGGAAAATGTTTTCTCAAAAAATAAATATTTTTTAAAAAGTATTTTAGTATTTGATAAGTGATTAACATAATTTCATTTAAAAAATATTTCTGTTATTTAGTAAAAATCCCATGAGGTGGGATGATGTGAGGAGTTGGAGATGGCAAGGAGTAGAACGATTAAGGAGTGGACAGTGCGGATTCAACATTTTTATTCAAAAAGTTCAAAAAATATAAATATAAATATAGGAGTTGAAGTGCAAAATAGAAAATTAATATTTAAAAGTATCACTGAATTATTTCTATTTTTTTATTTAAATGACTTAAAGTTGATAAATATAAAAAAGAGTTTTGAAGTGCACCCATTGTTTACGTTGTGAAAGTTTTTTCTTCTCATTTTTACAAAACTCATTTCTTTGAAAAAATATTTTAATCAATCGAATATAAGAAATATAAAGCATGTCTTTCCACATATAACAACCGCATAATTTAGGTCTAAAGACTTTCACTTTTTTTAAAGTATTTTATCCGTTCAATTAATTTAAATTCAACTTCCATAAAGGCCATTGAGGAATAACCACTCTCGGACTTGGTCAAAGTCTGGAAGTTATCTTTTAAAACCAAAGTTTGTGGACCCTTCCAGAAACATGTCATAACATTACGAAATAGTTTAAATTGTAAACGTAAATTGCTTAGCATTTGCTTGTGTCACATAAATTTTTTTCTTTTAAAGTATTTTATGGGCAACTCGACAACTTAATTTGTTATCCGACAGTATAAAAACCCCTTTGCATACATCAAAAATCAAATAAATTAGTATCACTCAAATCTCCTTTGAAATCCTTAATCAATCAATGGCAGACATAAACGAAGATTTTGCAGATTTCTTAGTATCAGATGATGAGTTGGCGGAGGAACTGCTACTCCAAGAAGTTCTTGCAGCCTCTTTATTAATGCAAGAATCATCCAAAGGTTTCTGTGACATTTGTATGGAGAATAAAGATAGAAATGAAATGTTCAAACTCGAAAATTGCTTTCATCACTCTTTCTGTTCTGATTGCATAGTCCAGTATGTCCAATCCAAGATTCAAGACCGCATTTTCCTAGTAGCTTGCCCTGCTTCGAAATGTCGCGCAACAATTGAACCTGTTTTATGCAAATCCATCATCCCAGAAGATGTATTCGAAAAATGGGAAGAGGGATTCAGTGAGTCAACTCTTACTGAAGGCGAAAAATTTTATTGTCCTTACAAAGATTGCTCTAAGCTGATGATTTATGATCAAGAGGAGGACATAACTAAGTGTATATGTCCTGCATGCCAGAGGTTGCTCTGCGCGGCATGTGGCGTCGCTTGGCATACTGGGCTTGGCTGTGACGAGTTCCAAAAGGATGAAAAAAACAGGGAAGATGATTTGAAGGTTGAGGAACTTGCTAACAACTCCAAATGGATGAGATGCCCTCACTGCAAACATATTGTGCAGAAGGATGATGGCTGTATACACATGACCTGCAGGTTAGTTAATTTGTTCTTCAATTTTTATATCGTGGTGTGGCATGGTGGGAGGTTTAATTTACTTATAAGTTACATTATTTATACTGTGGATTTAGGTGTGGAACTGAATTTTGCTATGTATGTGGAGAAACATGGAGTGAAAGCCATTGGAGTTGTCAGATTAGTGAATGATACCGGATTGGTCGATTGAAAAAATTATGACCATGCTTAACAATAATATCGGACGGGTAGCTGATATCGATTGCTTCTGAATTCCAATTCAGATGATGGATGTTTTTTGTCCGCTAGTCACTTTATGTTTGTTTGTGTGTGTGGTATTATGATGTACGTAGTTAATTTAGTGTTGGGTCCAAATCTGGTTCAACTTTTGTTGAGCTTATAGGATGCTTGAATTGAAGGTCAAAATGCTAGAAGACCGGAGGAAATGATTCAACATAATCCTTTGTAATTTGTGTGGGAAAAAAATATCCTATAAAATTTTCGTGTTTTTATTTTAAAATTTCATGTGTAAAATAAATATAAATAAGTAAATCTCTTGGGAGGTTTTGCGTAAAACATGAGAAAAAAATTGTAATGGGACACGAAATCAGTTGACCTTTTTCACTTTTTTTTAAAAATATAATTATAGTAGATGATCATTCGGTCAAACTAATTATAAAAAAATAATTATTCATTGTATAAGCTTGTATAATCAGTATGTATTTCATATATAGATAAGTTAAACTTAATTTTTGATTGTATCATATTGTATATTTAATGTATAATTCATGTATAGGTAATCTATATTGAATAGTCAATATATACTTTTTATGACTTTGGCAAGTAATATTGTATAGTCACCATATATTTTCTATAGTTTTAGTTATATATATAAAACATGACTATATTTATTATAAAATTATTAATTCATTATATATATTTAAAATTACCCCCTCTCTATTTTTTGTTGGATCAAAGGCTGAAAACATGAAATGCATAATAAGAGGGATTATATGAATCATCTCATCCACTCTATAACTAGGACATGTTATATTAGCACTATATGGTTGGAATTTTCACCCTTTATTTTTAGGTTGAGATTCACTGTACTTAATTTGAGAAACTCAAATCAAGAAAGTTTTAAGGTATGTAATAAAAACAAGAGCAAATAGCATCAATCTCATTAGTGTAAGATCTAATTATGTACATTTTTGTAAGTTTTTAAACTTATCATTAGTGTCAGATTTTAATTTCATCCTTTATTTTTTGGTTGAGATTCATTATACTTAATTTGAAAGTGGATACCTTAATTTGAGATTCATTTTAGGTTGAGATTCATTGTACATACCTTAAAACTTTCTTAATTTTCATCCTTTATTTTTAGGTTGTGGTTCATTGCACTCAAATTAAGAAAGTTTTAAGGTATGTAATGAAAACAAGAGCAAATAACATCAATCTCATTAGTTTAAGATCTAATTATGTATATTTTTGTAAGCTTTTAACTTATTATTAGTATCAAATTTTGATTCCAAAATACATATTTCCGTAGTATTCATCAATATTACCACATGTAACAAACATCCAAAGAAACTGCTAAAGTGTGAGCCGACATACACCTTGTCTGAAAACATAGGTATACACACTTGTGACTTGTCTTCTGACAGTCAGAAGTCTATTTATTACTCCTTCCGTACGCTCTTTCCTTTTTTAAGTCTATTCTTTTAAAAAGTATATGGAGTATAAGTTATTATAATTAAAAATAATTTAAATTTTAAATTGTTTTTTGTTACTCTTGAACGTTATTTTAGATCATAAGCTTTTTTTTTTAAAAAAATCTCCTTAAATATCGTATTAAATTAAATAATGTTACTCCTTTTGTTCTATTTAATTGAATTTATGAAGTAATATATATATTAAAAAAAATATTCAAAGATAAAATTTACATCGGATTTTTCACAATTACCCTTTGTAAAATTATAAATATATAGTGTAATTTATCTCCTAAAAAATATAAAAATTCAAAAGAGCAAATATGACAATCCAAATAATTTGAACATTAAAAAAAAATTAAAAAATTCAATTAATTTGGAACTAAACTGGGACGATTATAATATTCCATCATATTTGATCGATAGATTCCTTGATGGGTTATTTACCTTGAGACAGATCACTGACTATATTATGGACAAAGTTGATACACGGCAAGTTTGGAATAAGTAAAGGACAAGTAACCCCAAGTTCCAAAGTGCGCCGATATATTTTTGATAGGTACAGCCGCTAAGTAATTCAGATACAGGACTTGTTGTGTGGTAATGTATCTATAAATGGAAAGACATTTTTCATGCAATGTCTCTTACGCCGAATAACTCTTTGTTTCTGTACAGCAAAGTAAGAAATTTCATGGTTCAGTGATAATGTTGTAGTAATTAATTTGGTTATGAATGCTGTGTTTTGGTTGTTTTTAGGATGGGAAGGGTAAGGCTGAGCATGAAGCGAGTAGAGAAGAGTAGTAATCGCCAAGTGACTTACTGCAAACGAAGGTCTGGAATCCTGAAGAAAGCTCAGGAGATTTCTGTATTATGTGATGTAGACATTATTCTTCTGATGTTTTCCCCAACTGGGAAACCAACACTATTTCAAGGCGGACCAAGGTACTAACGAGTTTTTCTTTGATTTAGTAATTTAAACTTAGCTTGACACAACACTCTGTTGAGTTTATTCAGAAGCTATTTCGCGTTAAGACTCATGATTTGGTTTGGTGGTTTAAATTACTACTTTAGATCTAATGTCATCTACTTTATGATTGAATATTCTTTTGTGCATCGGATGATCCATGAGGTTAGGGTTGTTTCTTGGTATCATAGGAGATGTGTGAAATAACAGGTTACTTCTTACTCTTTGGCAAGTTCCCCAAACTTGTAGCATCGCGCGCATTGGGCAGGTGAGTGGTGATCTCATTTTAAAGTACCCGGTATAGAAGATGCTTGTCTAAATAGAGATATATAACAGAGTCACATCTACTTTTAGAGCTTTAATTGTTATTTTCTACTGCAAGGTTTTTATCACAGTTAGTCTTGTCTTTGTCTTTTTATTGGTCTGACAGTAACTATACAGGTTCTTCATCATATAGGATTATTTGATCCCTAATTTCTATTGCATGTCTCAGCAATTTTGATGAAATAATTGCAAAATTTGCTCAATTGACTCCGCAAGAAAGGGCAAAAAGGTACTAAAACAGTCTAGCTTATTTGGATTAGTCTTAGTCTTATCTAGGAGTAAGATATAAAGGCCAAATGACCAAATTTTGTTAATCTTGAAATTAAAACAGGAAGATGGAGAGCCTTGAAGTAAGTTTGATATTCATCACCAATCTGATTTTTCCTCTTTTTATGGTTTGTTGTTATTTCTTAATCCAGTTGAAAGTATTAACGATGCTAATGGTTACACTGCAGACACTGAGGAAGACTTTTAAGAAGCACTACAACGATATAGGAGTACAAGAGTTTCTAGATGCTAGGTATATCTTTTTGTTAATCAATTTGGGATCTTTCCTTTCAAATCTGTTAAGCATTATTCTAACCATTAACCTCGTCTTTTCTCCTTTTTTCCTTCTGTTGCAGTGATCCATCAGTTGAAGTATGCACTTTCTTACTCTCTCAATACTATTTTGGCTGCGATTGTATAGCTTAACTCAACTCGTGTGGATACTTTTCTTGTTTATAATTGGTACTCTCAGGAATTGCACAACCAAGTGAAAGTCTTGCAATCTCGGTTTACTGAAGTAGAAATGAGGCTCAAGTATAGGCCTGCATTCCTTTTCTATTTTTGGTGTTCAAATGTTGCATAAATCGACCTCTTTATTGCTATAATTTGGTCGTTTAAATTCAAACTGTAGCAAAAAGTTCCCTGTATGCATGTTCTTCCAAAGTTCCTAGTTCAGTACTGAGCTGGAATCAGCTTTTCCAGTGGTAAAAAGCAGAAATTTTGCTACTACATGTCTTTGGCTGTGATTCAGATCACTTTAAATGTTGCGACCATAAAGAACTATCAACAAAATCGATTTTTGTATTTTTATCTTATTTAGGTCTCGTGTTGTCATTTGTCGATTGGATGACAAATTCTTAAGCTGCATTTGCTTTTTGAATGTATCTGAAAGAATTTTTGAGGAATATCTAATAAATTCTCTCACTTGGACACTTTTATTGGAAATCCATACACAATTAAAGCATCTTCGTGATTATAGAATAATATTTTGTGTGATTATAGACCCATCAGTTGCTTTAGTTTTAATCCTCACACACTGCTTCCATGATTGATCTAATATGCAGTTGTAGCTAGATCATATGGGCTAAATGACTAATCTCATTATTAATCTTGTACTGACCTTACTCTTCTGCACCGTTGTAGCTGGTGGAGTAATCCTTATAAGATAAACAAAGTGGAAGATCTCACGCTGATGGAGTGTGCGCTAAGGGAGTCGCTTAATGCAGTTCATGTTCAGAAGGTAACCTTTCCAAAAACTGGATTAGTGCTGCGACAAGTTTTAGAAAACAGCCATACTATTGATGAACAGAGTTGATTGTTTGCCTATCCTTTCTCAAATCCTCTAACTATTCACGCTCCTTCGCAAGTATGATAATTAGGTCATGGTTATTCAAGGTTGAACTACATAGTGACTTCCCTTGCCCTTCCTCCCTTCTGTTTCTGTTTTAGTCTATTAGATCTGTGGTTTGGGGAAAACAGTGTAAATAGCTGAATGCTTCTGCATTTGAATGTCATATAACAGCTCCAGAACACGCGGCATTTGCATCTTTTGATGAACAGTGAATTAGATGGGCAAACCCACCCATGGCATTCAGCAAATAAAATCCAGCACATGTCATTTCCTCAGGCACCAAACGTTCTACCCCAGGAGTGAGTATTAGACCATATTTATTCAGCATCTTTATGTTGTTGCGTTTTTACAATCTTAGTACTTGAAGTTACTGGATTTTGGTAATCGCTAGCATTGCATGAAACGGCTCAAGTAATGATCTCATAATCAAATTGTCAACAATTGTTTCTCTGTAGAAATATGGGATACTCCGGAGATACTTCAGTTTGTGAATCTTCTCATGTTCTGGACTCTGGAAAGTTGATCAAAGCTAGACAGGCATCAACTGCAATACTAGATAACAGTGTCTTGAATGATCTAAATAGTATAGAAAGCTTGAGACAGCAACTAAGTGATCAGTATCCATACAACCCCAGTAATAATCTTAGTAAATTATTGGATCCTCAATAATACTAGGTCTGTTGATTCAGTCAATAATACTGCAGCTGGTGCCGTTGCTTTTCCAGAGTTTGATGAGAAGTCCTATTTACAGGTAGTTTTACTTGTTCCCATTCTCAGTTAATTTCTCAACTCTGTGACAGTTGATTATTGGAAAAAATGTTTAATTTTCTGGTCTAACATTTCTTACTCGGTCTCACTTGTTTTTTGGATGCAACAAGCAACTTCCAGTGACTGAACAGTGCACTACTTGTGTAGATAATCTGCGACTGTATGAGGTTTACAGATGCAGTGTTTGTTGATAGTTATGTTAGAATATGTATAGGTGGCTTGCTTAGTGAATCCTGACACCACACATGGTGAAAGAAGAATCAGAGCTTGCTCATCTTGGTTAAAAACCAACTTCACTTCAATAAATTACTGGGATTTGTTTTGCAATTAAGATGCAAATTGAACTACTAAAAGAAAGCTAGAGCATCTAGAACTAGTTAAAGGGGTCTGTTCTTTCACTTTATATGGTAACGACAAGAGCGCAAATCACATTCTTTTGATGATCTAGTAGTAGTGGGAATAACACCAATAAGAAATGCTGTACATTAAAGGTTTCTTTCTTGTTTAGAACAAAGGTCTATTCTTGATCAAAATCCATAACATGGTTACAAGGTAACAAATATATTGTCTACTTGCTGAGTGTTTGGATAATGGTGTTGTGCCATGGGTCAGAGAGGTGCTGCAGAAGGTTGTCAAAAGGTCCCTTTCCAGTCACATTGTGCTGCACTATGAATCCCAAAAATGCCAACATTGCCAATCTCCCTGCAAATTATCCAGTTGAAAATTAGATTGATTTAAGTATGTAGAGTGAGTAAACATCCATTTAAAGGACTTACCATTAGCAAGTTCCTTCTCCTTGGCCTCTTCAGTTGGTGCAAAGTTGAGTGGGTTGAAAATACCACCAGGGTATCCAACTTGATTAGGAGGCAAGCTGTAGTTCTTGAAGATAGGGTCTTGGTTGACACTTCCTGGGTTCTTAATGTCTTGCCACCTTCTGATCTCGACGTAGTGGAACAAGATGAACTCGATCACAAACAGGGTCGATGAAGATGCAAAGTATTCCGATTTTCCAGCATCGTACCATTTAGGCACGTTGATGATCCCAATGCTAGTGAAAACCTCAGGCAGCAACATCCCAGCAACACCCAACATAGCCCAACGACCATTCACCAGTTCAGCCTGTATGAACCATTTCAAGTTCTCTGGATCCTCAGCAAGTCCCAATGGATCAAAACCATTGTCTCCTGGGAGACTAAAACAACAAACCATTCCGGTATTACATCATTCGTACACTTTAACAAATAGTTTAAGCTTGTAAATGAAATAGACAGCTTAATAACTAATTTATCTAGGCAAAAAAATGTGATGTTACCTTCCATCAAGATAAGCAGGAGAGGCTAAGCCTGGAAGCCATTCACCTTTCTTAGCTTCAACCTTGAATGAGTTGTAAGATGAAGAAGTTGAAGGTCTAAAAGAGACGTCTCTGTTTAACCTTCCAGATGATCCAGTGAGGAACTTGGTTTTTAACTCACATGGCCGGAATATGGCCGCGGAAGCTTGTGTTGTGACGGTTGCCATCTTTCCGATTTGAAGAGTTGTTGGTTGATATTGGGAGAAATGGCAGTGGAGTTTAAGTCTGAGTTAAACTTAGTATGTTTTGTATATGCATTTGTATTGACATTTCAATGGCACAATTGTGGCTCTGGTTCAATCTTGAAGAATGACAAGATTTTTTGTAATTCAACGGCTGGATTTGGTTGTGAATTTGATGTTAGCCAATGAGAAGAAATGGCCCTTATCCCCTTATCTCTCCTTCCATATCTTCAAATCTGTTTCTTTATTTTTGTTGGTTTGATAAGATGATGGGGGACCCAATAAATTGCCACGTAGGTGATGGAAATAAAAATTGGGGAATCTGTTAAGAAAAAATCTTTGCCATGTGGAATCATTGTTATCCAATGAGGATGTGCCAATTGGTTGACTCAAAGTTCGTCCACACGAAAGATATCTATTATGACTTTATTGAGATAATTGGGTGAGATGACTCCTCTTTTATGTCCAATTACCCATTGTTTGGGATGCAATAGAAAGTTGTTGTCTTTCGACAAATGCAGTTCCTGCTAAAATATGGGATAACGTTGGAGTTTGACAACTTGCATTTTGTAAAATTAATGGTGTTTCAATTCTTTATGCAGTTTGAAATGAGTATCTATCGTTACGAGTGAAATAATCATAAAATATTAATTTTTTTAAATATCTATTATAAATAAAATAAATTCGTGAACTAATGTGAAAACGATTAATTCTAGAAATTGAAAATTCATGATTATGTCATCGTGTTTGAACAAGCCTTGTTATAATTTTCGTACTCAAGCACATGATGTTTTACTAGGGGAATTTTGAACTCCAGGACAATGTGATAATGTTTTACCTATAAAAATTTTAAATCCAGCTCGCCATATTAGAGTTTTTCCGTATTTCAGGTAATGATATTGTTGTTCAAATTTTTTTTTGCAAAAATTATAGAAATACACAACTTATGTTTACATAATTTCATATAATCCCGACTCTTTTAAAAAATTACAAAAATCCCTTAAATGATACAAAATTACAACACTTCTTAATACAAATTACAATCTCTACTTCTCCATGTATCATAGTTGAAATTCATTAATGCTCCTACCCCGTTTCGACATGTATCATTTGTTTCAATTTTTGTATCAAAAAGAAAAAATTTTTAGTAATTTTGAAAAAAGTTGATATTAGTTGAAATTAGCTCCAAAAAGTATGACATTTGCGTAAGTTGTTCTTTTTTTTCCCCATAAAAGTGGCTAATGATGAAAAGTTTTGATCTGTGGCTATTGGCTAAATCTTGAATAAGTGGTTATGTGCCAATTTCAGGAATTGGGCCACATCAGTTCAGGCCTAGTCTCCGCTAATGGGCTAGGAAGTGTTCTACTTCGTGTTGGACCGTGCAGCTTTCTGATGACAGTCCATTAAATAAGTGCATTTCGTCTTTTTTATATGAAGTTTTTCCACCGAATGTTCCTATTTCGAGGCAATGTTTTGAATTTATCTCAAAAATTTATGGATCAAAACACATTTATATATAATGTAAATTTTAAATTATAAAATTGCTGGGTTAGAGAAATTTTTGTCTTGTTCATCATAGATTTTATAAAATTAAATTATGCGGCACAAGTTGTGAAGTATTTTTATGAGCTTATTGTTTAGAAAATTTTTGCATTGCTCGATAGGAATTAAGTTATAATTTTTTAGGACATGACTTATAGATTATGAATCAAAACTTTTACCTCTCATCAACATAAATTCTGTAGGCATAACTTGTGTTATATTACACCAAAGTATTTACTTTTATCAAATTAAAGCTAAGCTATTTATTATTTTAATATTAGAATATTTCATCACTTATATTTTACTAAAGTACTCGACACAAAAATTAAAAACCAACCTCAACATGTCCATTTGCGTGAAATCATGTTCAAAGTTGACACGTCAATCTTTATATGAAGGAAAGGACGGTGAAATTATTGGAAAGTTGTTCCCCGTTTAAATTCGAAATGAGTTGTTCCTTTCACTAGTGACTCATACTAATTTTTGTTAAATAAACAAAAAAAAAACATATTTTCTCCATCCTATTCTATAGACATCCTTTGATTTTGTTATTTAAAAAAAATATTTTTAAAATTTGTTATTTAAATTCATTCTAAGATATTTATATGATCGAAAATCATTTCATTGATAGTAAAAAGAAATTGTAAAAATAAATTATTTTTAATTTATGTGAAATAATATTCTTTTGGAATGAATTAAAAAAATGTCACGTAAAATGAAACGATGACAGTGAATATTTTGTGAGAAGAAACAGACAACATCAAGGATTTTACAAATCTGAAATCACACACAAACCAAGGACAAAGAAAAGGACACTCTTTGTGGGTTCCCTCTGAGGAATAAAGATAACAGAGGCACAAATTAAATTTAGACGGTGTTCGGCATAGGATTTGAGAGTATAATTTTAAGTTTTTTGATTTTCGAATTAAAAATGTATAGAATTCTAATTCCAAAAAGTAAGATTTAAAAAATTTAATGTGATTCTTTTGAAAACATTACACTTAATGCATAATTTAATATTTTACAAAAAATATTGTAAAAACAAATTCACTGAAGAAACTATTCGTACCATGTGAAAAAATTTTATTAAAAATAATTTTACTATTATTATTGATTTATTGATCAATATATATTTTTGTAAATTATGTATATTTAAATGTTCATAATAATATGTACACAAATATATATGAATAAAAGAATATAGAGATATGAGAATTATCAAGTTAACATCGTAGGATATTTCGATGTTTTTTTAATGAATTATGATTTTCTTAATGAGAGAAGTATTGAAACATCTCAAAACTTGGATCAAGTTATTGATTTCATCCTCCTACTATTGGTAGCATTAAAAATAACTTGACTAACTAAACTAAAATACACCCCTTTATTTTAAGTCATCAACAATTTTTTTTTAAAAAAAGAAAGGTACATACCAAGCAAGGAAAATAAGCACGAAGAGAAATTTTTAAAATATAATATATGTAGTTATAATTTTGGAATTACTAAAAAAATTGGAAACAAATGTATGAAATGTTAATCATCTAAACCATGATTAGGCTCTTCCTTTCGTCAATTAAAACTTACTCGATAATTTTAGCATATGTTATCGACTTTATCATTCAAAGTTATGTAACATTTGAATTTGTCGATTTTTTGAAATTATAAATTCAAAGAATAATATATTTATTTAATAATTTTTCATATTTAGATATTTTGGATGGACCTCTTCTCCATTTTCTTCAAATTTACATAAGTTAAAATCAATGACTAAAATTTAATTAATTAAAGAAAGATTCTAATCATGATTTATAGCTTATTTGGATTGGTTTTTGGCTTAAGAGCTTAGGTTTATAAGTTATAAGCCGAAAAGCGCAAGTTAACATATGATTTTTTATTATTTTACCTTAATAATAAGTGCTTATAAGCACTTTTTAATTTTATTCAAACATTTCAAACTTACTTAGAAATTTAATTTAAAAGCATATAAAATAAGTTAATCCAAACGAGCACTTAAATGGTTAAATCTTTCTTAAAAATTATATTTTTCTTCGACAAATTTTAATTTACATGATGACGTTTTTTTCCTCGATACCAACAATTGTCCTGCAAAAACTTAAAAAGAAAACAAAACGGAAGAGAAATAAAGGAAGAGGATTCATATATTATTTCAAATAAAGAAGAAGAAAAAAACAGAGGACGACACCGTTCAATTTCACACAAACCAAAACAAATAAAAAGAAAATGGTTTAATGTGTAAACTAGTACTTAGTAATGAAGTAGCGTGGCGGGTGGTGACAATAAAATCCACCATGTCTGCCCCTAATTTCTGTCGTCTTCCTAAAAAATGTCCAGAGACAGAAACTTATCACTTCATTAATAAAACAGACAAAAAAGGTTTAGAGCCACTTTAAAATAAGCTCTTCCCATCAACACCAATGGCTTCAATTGAATTGCTCGCCAGTGTAAGTTTGACCAAATGACCAGCCAGCAGGGATAGCATTGTTGCAGAAAACAGTGCGGCCATCACCTGTTGTGACTTTAAAGGAGAGAATTTGACCATCAAGAAATGAATTGCTCTGCCAATTTTGACCCCAATTGCGTGACATTGGCATCCAACCAGTTCTACAACCTTTAACCCAAACTGCATTTACATCTCCTGAACCTCCCACGTTCGTCACCAGCACCAAATTGAAGTATGAGTGACCGGTAATGGTGAATCTCATCCCTCCCTTTTTCTGGCAACCTACCCTGCATTCATTTCAAACTCCCATATAAATATTCCGTTATAACAGTTGGATCATCAAATTAATTATACTCCGTTATTTTTATAGTCTTAGTTTTTATTGTTTCTAAGATTGGAATATATGGACTTGACTAATTCAATTTCGTCCGGTTCTTAATATATATTATTTAACAAAATCAATATATAAATAAAACTCTTCTTCCTATTTTACTTTGATAGTTAATGAACTCTAAAAAGATATATATAACCAACTAAAAGAACTAAAAAAAATAATTAATGAACATTAAATAAGAACAAAATGTGATATGTAAAATAGAGCAGAGGAAGTATTTTATGAGAATATAAATTTCAAAGCAAATAGTTATTAGATAAATTTTAAGCCAGACGCCCGCTTAGGAGCATAAACAGAAATATTTTGTACAAAAAAATAGAGGATAGTAAATTTAAGGAGAATCAGTTAAAGGGTTGTTACCTTCTGTAAGCAACAGGGACAATCCCAGCTGTATACTGAGCCATTTTTTGAAAAACAGGCTGAGCCAGGTCAAAGTGGTGCAGGGGAGGGTTGCACCAGCCACCAGCATTATTGGGAAGAGCATAATTTGGTGGGCAAAAATTAGTGGCAGTCACCACTATAGACCCTGGAAGACACGACTTGGAATTACCCACACACTTTAGCTCAAAACATGCTCCGCAACTCAACCCATTGTTGAACATTGCTGTACTCAATGCTGCTGTGTTTGTACCATAACCTTGGCTGTACAAATTCCCATAACCACATGCTCCACCTGAAAATCAAAAGTTGTAATATCAAATTCATAAACTAAAAATTCAAGCTGGAAAATAGTTTATCATACCCATGGTTCCAGAAGCATCACCACCTCCATAGAAAGTTGCATGAGCTTCAATCCATCCTTGTTCATTGCCGTCGACAAAATTAATAAATTGTATACCAATTATGGACAACCACAAAATTGACATTTTTCTTTTTTGGACAACTATATGAGAACTAACCTTAATGTGTGTGTTTTGAGGGGAAAAAGTAAGAGGATTTTGTTGGAGGAGGAGCGAGTTTAAGAAAGGGACTGAGGTGGGAATAAATACAAGTAAGGGGGGAGAAGATTAAGAGAACAAATCAGTATTTTAATTTATTTTTTCTTTGGGTTGCTTTCAGGGGAAAAAAAAAAGGAGGGTATTTTTAATGTGTCATGCAGCTAGACCGCTAGCTGAAAGAAAAATAGACTTGTGATCTAGTGTTTCTTTTCTAGAAAAATATTGAAAACATTTCTAGATTTAATAGGAATTATTAGTTAAGTTTTTAAATTATTGACAATATTAACAATGCTTTTTATTTATTTAATTAAACTTAAATATACCTCCAATTATATTATATAAATAAAATATATTCCCAAATTCTCGTCAAGTTTAGAATATTTTCAATTTTTTTTTACTTTTGATTAAGATTTTCTTGCTCCTATATAAGTTTGTGACTACTTACTATATCATGTGACAGATCGGAAATGTATTTAAATTTGATTAATCAAGCACATGAATAATTTTAAAATTGTTAATAGTTGGAGTACTAATTTAATAATTTGCAACACATTTAGTACTTGTCTCTTTCTTTTTCTTTTATTTTCTTCAATTAAAAGCAAATGGTGCTAGTAATTTATTGTTCCAAAAATATTACTCTCTTTTTCTATTTATTTATCTTACTTTTATTCGTAATCTGTTTCTAATAGAAATGTATTTTTTATATATATAAATTTTAATTATAACATTGTACCTAACATATTTATAATCACAAAATTTTAAAATATTTTAATACATTTTACATATCTATAATTTAAGATCATAAAATTTTAAAAATATTATTATTTCTTTAAATTTTAGATTAAATCAAAATGATAGGAGCAAAAGGCTAAACAAGTTGAGAGGGGACCCGGTGAGCAGTACTTTTCCCGTTTTCCGTCCTGCCTTGTCTACAGACTAACCTCCTTTGGGCAACGCAACTTGAGAGAGGTATGACCTTACTTTTTTTTTTCTTTCAATTAATAACTACACCCTCCGTCTATTTTTATTTATCCATTATGTTATAAATAGGTGTTCAACAATATTTGTTTAATTTATGAAATCAAGAGATAATTTTATATTTAATTTCTAATTTATCCTAATCATTAATTAAATTATTCCTTATTATATTTTGTAAAACATTGTATTTATTATATTCGAAAGGTGATTTGAAAATTACACTCATTATTTAAAATTTTTTAATTTATGTGTCAAGTCAACAGTGGACAATTATCGTAATATTAATTAAAATAGTACTTCGAGCTTACTATATACATTAAGAAAATTGATTTTTGATAGAAATTTTGCGACTAGTTAGTTTGATAGTACCAAGGATTTGTCCTTCAAAAGTGAGGTGTAAACATAATTTACGCGTATTTTTTGGAAAAATGTCTATAGGAGTATTTGACTGAAATTAACATACTCCTTTTCCTCCTCGATTTCATAAATAGACAAAATAACCGCTCAAGTGGCCACTGTTATAGTGACATTTCATGCATGCAACTCGACACTTCCAGAAGATATCGAGGATAATTGCTATTTTTCATACCTTAAAATTAAAACATTGCGGAACGAACTGAAATTGATCGAGTTCATTTTATCCTCTAATATATACAAGAATCACATTGTAGAACGAATTGATCTAGTTTATTCTCTAATATATGTATTATTGACCAAGAATCATTATATCTTTATCATTTGTAGTACAACTGACAATGTCATTGTCTGCGCGAAAGAAGGTTCACCAAGTATAACGTACATTATATAGTCACTATACAATTGTTAATAACCAAAAGATCCCTCAATTGTGTTTTAAGTATTTTTTAAAAATGTGCTTCTTGTGATACTTAGAAAAAATGAGTGAGATTTATCTTAACAAATAGGCTACTAGGTAACTTCATAATACTTGTATAAAATTCACTGGTTGTTACGTTAAAAAAATTGTACTGTAATAAAACAAAAATACCATTAGGAAGAATTCAAGAACATGGGTATACCATTACTTTATTTTTAAAAAAAGAAAAAAATAATGTTGTTGGTTGGAATTGAACCTTCAATATTCATGCTAACAAAGAGCCCATGAACCAACTTATCATTTTGAGTATGGGTTCCTTTAGCTAGTATTTAATATATTCTTTAACAATTATACAAGTAATGTACCAAATTTAGTTGGATGACCACATATTCTTGTGACCCAAAAAAAAGGGCTAAATTCGCCCCTGATCATATCCCTAACTATTAGGAATCATGTAGTTGGGAGTAAGTTATCCTGAAATTAACTATCATAAGTTATTCCATCATGTATACAGAATAACTTATTCTATCACTAAAATATAAATGGTAGATAAATAATTTCATGACTATCTAATACTTCCAACCAAATACAGAATAAGATAATTTTATATTTTATCATAAAATTATTACACTTTATGCGACGACTACTTCGATCATCGGAGCGAATTCCAAAAGAGTGCAACTTGGACTAGAATCAGATTAAAGGAAGGAAAAGGCTGCTTGAGAGATTGGTTGCTAGTTGCAACTGATCCTGCCTTGGAAGAATCAATCAAAATAGACCCGCGGCTTAGTACGGTCAAAGGTTCATTCGAATCTCATTCAACAAAAATTATTATTAAATTTATATACCGTTAAAATTAATATTGAATCTTGATTATTTTCATGTGTTAATTTATTTCTTTATACTATTTTTTAACATTTTTAGTGAAAATTGTATCTCCTTTGTTGTTGGCCTAAAATTCTGGATAATCTGTTTTGTTGTATTTGTCAGGATCATGAATTATGAGATATGAATTTTGAATATCAAATCTGAGAAAAAGCGGTGGAGCGGGTAAGTGGTCACACATCTACCAGAAAACTGCAATTAAATGGCCGCCCTTCCAGACACCATACCCTTTAGCATTCAACTTGGATTCTGTTATCTTTTTATTTATTTAAACTAGTATCATAGATTGTATTACTAAAAATAATAGATGTATTATTAATATTTTATTTATTGTAATTTTCATGCTATGCATAATTAAGGCAAATATTTCTATCGTGTAATTAGGTGTGTATTACTAATACATAGATATTAGTGAAAAAAGAATGCATATAAATAAAGAGTAACACGAGGAGGAAATGAGTCAAAAGTTATTTAAAGTTCCGTCCTCATATATCATGTGGCCTTTTGGAGGCATCCATATATGCAGGGATAACGTTTTCTTTTGGTAAAAGAACTGAAAACGGTGAGCTTTTTAGCCTTTAAAAGATAACTAACAAAGCTTCAACAATAGCCTAATCTTTTCTTTCCTTGTAGTTGACGCTTTCAAGTATATATACTTTACACCTATTTGATTATTCCATTGCCGCTTCTCTACGTTAATTTAATTAATTTGGACAAAAAAAAAAAGAAGAAAAAAAGGAGATAATAAGAGAGCTAAAAGGAAAATTAAATGGCAGAAACTTGTTTTATGAATGAACTAAAGAGATTATTTAATGGTGAAAATTTTGTTTCTGGTCACATTATTTATTATGTGTGTTACTTTCTTTATGTCCCAATTTATGTGTTTCAAACATTTTGATTTTGATCATATTTTTAGAATTAGGAATTTTGAACTTGTCTAAACAAAATATACATCTGAAAATATTACTTTAAAATACTACTATGAGTGACAGTATATAATTAATTATTTAAAATTTTCAAAGACATTTATGATCAAAGAGCAACTCATTAGATTTAGAAAATTCGAGCATCATCACATAAATTAAAATCACATAATTGCAAAGAAATTTGATACTTATAATATCACTTGTCAATATATTATTCAGTTCTGACTATTGTATTATGTTTTCAAGTGATAAATAATGTTGGAATATAAGCTCGGACTAAATTCAACCTGAAAGGACCCCTTAAAAAATCTAAATATATAATTTATTTTACCAGATTCTCTACAATTTAAAAATTTTACTTATACTCTAGTTTTTTTTTATACATCACTGTATGCGATATATCAGTCGAATACATCTAGATAGATATATGAGATTCATATACATCATTTTTCTTTTATGTGATTTATTGGTCATTGTATTGCTTTGCATTCAGTATGTGGATTCACTTTACAATTTACAAACTCAGTATGCGACAACATAGCATACGCATGTAGTGACAAATCCCAATTATATCTCTTGCACGAATTTGCAATTTGGATGAGCACCTGTTTCCATGCACAAGCCCAGTCCCCAAGGATACAAGGCCTGAAACAATGGATCAAAATACATGAGTTTCAATACCAATATATGAATTAGGCAGATCATATTTTGGGTTTTTATGGACTAATTTATCCACAAGTTTTATAACTTTGGTTGTAGATTTATCACCCAAATAGAAATGAGAAAGTGACTATAGGAATGGCTCAATTAAATACTAGTATACAAGATACACAACATTTGGGCTCATGGATTCTCAAGGGCCAATGACTGGTAGGGTGAAGAATGAACGTCATGGGCCTAACAAACAAAAACATGATCTATATGGCCTTTAAGTAGAGATTTGGGTCAAAACGAGAAAAAGAAGAAAGTAGATGAACTAAATAGAAAAAAAACCCTAACTTGCAAGGGTACCTGTGCAAATTCAAATGCATTTTTTCTCTGTTAAACCCTAGCTTCGAGCCGTCAAGAATATGTCGCTCATGTATATATAAAAACACAATTACATGTCTTCTTCCTCACACATCTTAAAACCCTAGCAGTACCACTTGTTCTTTACCACTAGAAGATTCAATTTCATCAAAGGCTTTTAGGCATTGTTTGGTTGATCTATTTTATTTTACCTACTTGTAAGTAGGGCTAAGCGCAAGTGACGATCATCAATACACCATACTCCATACTGGAGGAAGATGAAATTTTGTTTACAAAGGAAATCAGAATCTCTGATGCGTTTTATTCTATTTTCCTTTTGTTTTTTCACTTGATTTTTATTTTCTTCTCTGTTTTTTTGGCCTCTGCCTATGATGGTGTTAAATATACTTTGATTATTTAGTATGAAAAGAACTTAAAGCTGAGGCTAGAGGCTTAATTCTCCTTTTCCCTTGGATATATTTTGTATTCCTTTTTTGTTTTCTTAATAACATAATAGATGTTGATTTGCAAGTGATGATAAAACAGACAGGGACATCAGAACTCCATTATAGGGGTAAAGATGACTAGTCTAATGGGAATCTCTCTGATGCAATTCACTTAACATCAAATATAGTGGACATATGTTGAAATTTCTATTAGTGTTTACCTACGCTTGGTTTTTTGTAATGAGGAATTGAAGTCACAACTTTGCCAGAAATTCTTATTCCTCAAGCTTTTAAATTTTTCAGTATGGCATGTGCAAGTGATGAAAAAACAGACAGGGACATCAGAACCCATAGTGTTAATGTTGATTTGTCGATGGGAATCTCTCTGATGCACCACACTATTTTATCTGTTACTTTTCGTTTATTATAATCCTGGAATTAGTGTTTTTGTAAATCCAATTTGTATCAGATTTGCCTGTGATGATGCTAAAAGGACTAGTGATTCTTCATGATCATGTCAACGAATCATCGCAGCTGAGGCCATATAAATGTGCTCTTTTTCTTTGTTTCAACTTTGAACTGTCTTAAACTGCTGTTTTGATTTTGTTTGCCTATGATGTATTCATATTTACACGTATTATCAGAAATAAGGATGATGATTACCATTGTCACTACCTCTGAGGCAAACAATCAATTTGGGTTCTTGGTTTTTCTCTCTCAGAATCACTCTTTTGGTTCTGTATTTTAAATTCCATTTTATGTGGATTTGCACATGTAACTTGACAACAGAGTGTATTGATAAAGAAAAATATAGTAAAAGTGAAAAATGAAAACAAGGATTTGGATTTGAAATTTTCATGGCTAAATGCTATATTTAAATGAATGCTCCAAAAAGATGTAAATTTTCATGAACAAAGGTTCCTAAGTTAAAACAGAAAGGAACTGTACTACATTGGCAACAATAGAAGAAAACTATATAACTAGAAGGAAAGGTAAAATGGTTGTGTCGAGCTGATGATGGAGAGTTGTTCATTCGACAGAACAGGGTTAGTAGATAAGATTGTCAAAAAGAGTTTCTTGTGGGACTTGTAAAAAAGTTGTCTTATTCAGGGAGACTACAATTGACATAAACTTGCTATGTTTGGCACTCAATCCATTGGTCTCAGTTGTAGTTGTCGAGCAATTAAAGTTGATGCAGACAGTAGAATTAATCATACAACAAAAGGCTTGTTGGATGACTAGGAAAATACTGGAAGGTTTCAGACGACCTAGGAATTGACTCAGCACGCTGTGATGAATACAAAAGGCTTGATCAAACAGCTGTACCTAAAGCTCTACCACCAAAAGATGTTAGGATTCAAGTTTTGGGGATGGGCTTATTTGAGGCAAATTCAAATTAATCAGCCCATCCCCAAAACTTGATTAATTTGATGAATCAGCCCATCCCCAGAACATCACAGAACAAATGTAATAAGGATGGACATTCATTAGTCTATATCCATTAAGCTTATCTACATATTGATTATCTATGTGTATGCGAGAACTATCTAAATTTATTAAAAGAAAACATTAAGTCTTAAATTTAAAATTTGAAATGCACAATAAATTCCACAGTTACTCCCTTCATCTAACCATACTTGCCCACTATTGATTTGCACATTTTTTAAGAAATTACTATAAGTAAAAATTACATCCTTTGAATAAAATAATATACAATATCTTAAAAAATATAATAGAAAAATAATTATAATTAATAATAAGAATAAATCAAAAACTAAATATAAAATTATCTCTTGATTTTATCAATTGAACGAGTATTATTGAATTTTTAATTTTAATATAGCGCACAACTGAATATAAACATAAGAGGTACTCCCGCCATCTCATTTTAGTTATCAGCTATACTAAAAATTATTTTCCTAAATTACTTGTCAATTTAAATAATCAATAGAGAATTGATTATCTTTTTCAATTTTGAGCATTAATTATTCTAAAATTAAAAATACATATATAAATTAAAGTGTAATTATTTATAAGAGTATTAATTAAACAATATTTTAAATTAATTTGTATCTAAAGATTATGTCAAATTTACTCATGATGAGGAAAATGAGAATAAAAAATTTAGTTGAATCCTATAAATATATACTCCCGTTCATCTTTACTCATCCTCTGTTGATTTGGCACAAGAATTAAGAAGTAATAAATGATAAGAATAATTTTACCAACTCAGCATTTTGGATATAATAAATACAATGTTTTGAAAAATGAAATAGAGAAATAATTATAATAAATGATAATAACAAACTAATTGTAATTATCTCTTGATTTCATAAAATGAACAAGTATTATTAGACATTTCAAAATAGTAGTACTATGTTCAATATTATACGAGCATCTTTCTATAAATATTTGTCTCATATTATATATGCACTTACTAAATTATGATATAATTAATTATTTTTTCATTTTACTTAACCATTAATATAATATTTGAAAATTTTAAGAGGCTATTTAATTACTTTTACTTTCAAAGAGTAAACTATTCATATATTTTATTTATATTTTTTCTAACTTTATTTAATATACATTAATATAAATAAAGAGTAAAATAATAAATTTTTTTTAATTATTATGTAAAATAAAAAATATCTATATAATGTGAAGAATGGATTAATTCGAAAATGTCGGAGATTCCCCAGTGGGGCCCATCCTCGTCAGCTCCACGGGTACCCATTTAATGGAAACCCAATTTTCTGTGGGTAAATGTCGGGACTCGGGCCCATTTGTTTCCACAAACAACTGCACCATCCCATAGTACAAGATTCACAAATACGAATTTTTATCTTTTTGGAGTCATAACTTCAAAATTAGCGATAGTGCGTATTTATCATTAAAAAATATCACTTCATATAAAGTCTAAATTTTCCTTTCGTTTTATTATAAAATAGAAGTTATCATATCTAATATTTGTTATTTTAAAATTTATATAAAATGCGAGAATTTTTTTTACATCAAACTTATTTCAGTTACCTTCTAAAATCATGAGTTATTTGCATTAATTCCATCTCTTTGTTAAGTTCCAAACTCTTTATATTCGTACTATTAAAATTGAAGCTGGAGGATACTTACCGACTTAAATAACTTTGCTTGTGTATTTATGGCATGGTCATTCTTGTATTGCATGAAAAAAAAAATTCTAAGCACGATTCCAGCTGTCATATAGAATTAGTAAGTTAGATGGCTAAAACGTAAAAACACTTTTCGTGTTTCATGTGGAGAGCAAACGAAAAAAAAAAGAAGAAGAAAGAAGCTTTTCATAATGTTAACTTTAATTCAAATAATATATTTGTATTGAAAAATTCAAACCATTAATGAGCTTTGGATTTTATGAATCGTCGAAACATTTCAAATTCTAAATTATTTTGTCGAGAAGATGCACGCAAAAAAATGCAAAAAATAAAATATTTCTGATTGTGCACGCTTTAGGGTTTTATTGTGTGTCACGGGTTACGCCCCGAATCGTTGAGGACCACAATGGCAATTTGCAAATCTTCATTAAATATTAAAAAAGTGATATTTAGGGAGGAAAGCAAAGCCACCAGAAGTTATGGAGAACTACATGTTTGAAAATGAGACCAAGCGTAAAACTTAAAAGGTTGAAATCGTTTAACAAATAAAACATTGAAAAGGACATTAAGATATGGGGAACTCCATTTTGTTTTTTTATTAAAATCTCCAACAACCATCTTGATTCCAAGTCCATGCACAACAATGTATTGATTTCTTTTTTTCAAAATTACTCATATCTTATAAGTATTGAACAATTTAAAAGTCTTCTTTTAAAACATTTTTGTATGGATATAATAAAGGATCTTTTAGTAAAATAATTCAATTTAATTATTCCTAACATTTTTGACGGCGGACACACATGTTTTATTTAGTATTTAGACTTTGTCAAACCATGAAAGAGAAACAAAATTTTCTCAAGGCTTTCAAACATGTTATTGACAGAAAGAACACCGACGTTTTGAAATTCAGCCTAACAATGACATTTTTGTGACAGTTAACTACCTTGTCCGGCGCATTTTTATATATTAATTGTAGTAAAAATAGATGATTATTAGAAAATAATTTTTTTTAATTATTAATTATATTTATTTTTGAAATATTAAAGTTAGTTATTTGAAGAATGATATAATAAACTTATTATGGTATCGATTACTTTTTATTAAATCCGCACAGGTCACAAGTACTTATTTGAAATATGCTAAATTGATAATGAATAAATTAAAATGGGTGTACTATTAATTTTCGTTCAACTCTATCCTGGGTCAGAGTTGTTGATTTCTGAATTCAAACTTATTTAAGTCTAATCTAA
>DF357349.1:154547-169414 GCA_000787875.1 Solanum virginianum | reverse complement strand
GTTCTATTTTATTATCATTCCTTCTAGATGCTTTATTTTTTCTGTAAGATTTATTAATTAAGTTACTATTACATTTGTTTATTTACATTTACTTATGTTACTATGATTTATGTTTATAGACATTGAAGGTCTTTTAGCTTCATTCTAACAAGTAATTTATTTGCCAGCAGAGCAATATTAATCTCATCGTAAAAGAATGTTGGATGGAACAGTAATCGAAAATGCATTTAATCTGAACATAACAAACATAATCACTACTTTAAAATCCAATTAACAGAATTGACCAAATATACAGGGCTTATCCAAAAAAAACACCCAGCCCTGCTTTAGGAAAACCCCATTAAACAATAAATATTTACAAATTACAATTTGAAAGCAAAAAAGAATTAATCTTCTTGTTCTACCCAAATCTCCAATTTTAGGCTATCAACAATTCAGTACCTTCTTTTATCCCCAAATTGTTAGGAGTATCAGATAGATCCAACCCTGATAACACAAATCCTGGATAATCATTTCTTGATAATTCACCTATTGAAGCTAAAGCTAACAGCTCAGGTTCATCTAAACCTTTTGCTGGACCAAGACTACACCTTTCAGTCCCATACCTTCCTAATGCATCTTTGAATTTCTGGATCTGCAAAATAGGAAAGAAAAATAAGACTTTTTAAGGGTTTAAGTAATATTTTTGGGGGAAACTAAAATCTTTAAAGGCTTACAGTTGCATTAGTACAGCTGAAGCTACAAAGTTTGCCTTCTGCACCTCTGTAAAATCTGAAGAAAGGTAAAACATGTATCCTAAGAGCATGACACATGGATTTCAGTTCTTCATAGTTTACTTTGAGAAAAATGGCATCTGGGTTTGAATCAGCCAGTTGACATATCTGCAAAAAAGGTGAGCTTTTTAAAGATAAACAAATGGGGAAAAGAAACAAATTAGGTAAAAGTAACAAACCTTAGGATGTAAAGTCCTGCAACCTCCACAACCAGGGGAATAAAAGTCAATTATAACTAATCTGTCACCAGCATTTAACAATGAATCAGCTAGTTCTTTTGCTGAATGGATTTCTACTATGTTGGGTTTAAGGGACTTGTCCCACCATCTTAAAGCTTTGCTTACACAGATTGATGCTTGTGCCTAAAATCAATAACACAAACAAACATTCAGTCTTCGAACTCAAAAAAAGGTCTAAAAAAACACAAAAAGAGGGTTTTACATACATTGACTGAGATGGGTTTTGGAGGTTTAACATTCCAATGGCTGAAACCAATCTGATTTGATACATCCAAAGATTTGCCCAGAAATTCTTTGGGTGTCAAATCTGTAACTTGCAGAGCTCCAATAGAAGAATGAACAGAAAAACCAGTTTTCAATGAACAAGCCATTTTTTTGTTATCCCAAATATCTGACTAATCAAGAATATAGCATCCAACAAACAAATTTCCAACCAAACCCACCTACACTTTTGGATCAACAACCAGTTTCTTCTAATAGAACAAGAACACAACAACAAAGAAATCAACTTTTTAAACAGGAAAAAGAAGGATGTGAACCAAAAAAAGTGTTCTTTTTTGTGGTTGGGGGGGATGAAGGGCAAAAATATATTGAGGGTTTTTGTGTTCTCTGTAAAACTTAAAGAAGAAAAGAAATGGTGGGGGAGAAAGAATGAAAAAGAGAAAAAGATGGATTAGGTGGGGTCAATGACTCAGATTTAAACTGTAAGGTTTATCCATAAAAAAAATTCCCCTTTTCCTTTTTTCCTTAAATATTTCCTAAATTTCTTGTTTTGGATATAGTAATTGATAATCCAGGCTGCTATGTGTTTGGATCTGATTTGGATTATAAAGAGAATTAAGTATTATTTTATAATCCTGCTTGCGTGTATTTACGTTGGATAATTTTTTTTTTGGACTATTATCATGTTTTAAAATTTGAAATAATTGGATTTATAGATAATTGTTGTTTAGGAGGAAATAAAATCCAAAAAATGGGCATCTTTATGAGCTGGTTAAATTGCTGTATTATCGGTTTTAGGAAATTTGGCATTTTATGTTTTATCCATTGCATTTCACCGCGTAGCAGCTGACTATGTCGTAAAAATTTTGGATAAGACCCCACCAATTCAGTATCTAAAACCGTATCACGCATATTGTGTGGATAGTTGAATTTCATTAAAAAAATAATAAGTTCAATAGCGAATATTTGATTTTATTTTATTGTAAAAAAAAATTAAAAAGATTAAAGTTTGTACTTAAAAATTAATGTTGTGGCATGATATGAATGCAAAATTAGAGTTAGTTTTTTAATAAGTAATACGGAGTGAATTTGTTATTTTTTCTAGATTTTTGAAAATTCAAAATTTAATTTAAAGTGAAATTTTGAAATTTGAATTTTATTGTCAATTACGTACATATACTCATTTATCACTTAATCAAGATCGAATAATATGTATTTACCACTCTAACCTTTCAACTCTAATATCTAAGTAATATTATTATCTTTTCTTTGATCTCACAAATTAATTACTCATTTCATGTGGCAATTTGATAAAAAGTAGACATGAGGACGGATGATTTTTTACATTGTGAATACTATAGAATCAAAACAATGAATAAATCCTTTATCCTTTTTACATTGTGAATACTATAGAATCAAAACAATGAATAAATCCTTTATCCTTTTTACACAAAATTCAATAAACAGAAGAATGGACTTTGATTAATTTTTATAGATCGATTTATTTATCTGTAATATGATAATTTGTTTCTATAGGTGGCGACGGTCCATAACAATGACAAACTCCTCCCCAGTCACAAAAAGATATGCAATCATCATGTCGCACGTATCCACAATCTTCATCGATAAAACATTCATCTAGACGGGCTTCCACTTTGAAATGAAGCAGATCTGTATATAAATATATTAGTCATTTTAGCTATGACTTGTGAGAAAAATAGAAATATAATGCAAAAGAGAATTACAAACCTATTGCAATAATAAAAAGTGCCATGGTATAAATCAACTTCATGGTTGCCTTTTCCATAACTAAAATATTCATGTTCAATATTGTATAGAATTTTACACAACTTTATATATTGTCTAGATGATAATCTTATTTATGAGAAACTACGTTACATTTTGAGAAATTTGCTCTTTTATCCCTTTTGAATTTATGACTCTTTACATAGTGGAGAAACGTTTTTCTTTTATTTATTATATATTTTTAGTGGAGTAACGTTTTATCTCAAATTATTTCATGTATCATGAATTTTTTTTATTTCTCGTATTAACATCCTTTACCAAGGAAGTACTGGTGATGGCTTTTTAGTTTTGGCCTAAATTACTAAAGAAATCCCCATACTATTTTTGAAAAGAAAATAGTGGTGGTAATGGCGGTGATGGTGATAATGTGATGATAGATGTGAAGCGTTGAGGTCAAATATTAAGGTGAGTTTTGAGTCGACTTCAAGGTCGAATGTCGAGATTGAATCTTGGATCAAAAATCATGTGTTGAATAATCGAGTCCTGATTTGAGTGTTGAATCAGATTGAGATTGATTCTTGGTTCGAAATTTGAGTCCCAATTTGGATGTCGATGTCGATGTCGAGATTGAATGTCGGGGAGTCCTGAGTCAGGTGTTGGGATGAGACTCTAGATTAGTCATTGAAATATTTTTATATAATTATTAATAAAAAATAACGCGCAAAGCAGGTTCATAATCGCTTTATATCATATGTGTGATTTTTTTGTCCTATTCAAATAATAATGCGAATAGAAGAAAACAAAAGAGGTAGCTCAATGTAAATATGTGGTGTGCATTAAAATGTCACGAACGGGTTAAATTTGTGTTCCACTAGAATTGAGTGTGGACAGAATTTTTGGCTGAGGAAATTATGTGTTCTTTGAGCGTAGAGTCGTCCGTACAATTCAATAAATAATTAACTTGACCAAAATGTAGTCAAATAATTAACTTAAACGCTCCATAGCGTGTTGAAATAACCTCACTAAATTCATTAACTACAAAACAAAATTAGTGAATAATTCAATGAAAGAGTTACAATTTTTATGTTTCGTTTGATACGCAAACAAATACTAATAATTATTATTAGCAACTTAACGTTAACGGAAATTAATATTAATAAATTTTGTAATTTGATTACAATATTTATTTGTCACTAATATTTTTTTTAAAATAGTGATCTTAAAGATTCTTGCTAATTCAATTAGTTTTCTTTGCAAATTTATTGCGATAAGCTTAATTGAAAACTGTATTGACAATTTTTTTTTTGATATTTAACCTCTCATATGAATACCACATAATGCACCAAGTCAACCATGAGTACTAATTGATTCTTAATCCTCTGCTTCTTTTAATTTGATTGTTTTAAATTTTAAAATTAGTGAATTTAATCGCACTTTCTACCGTCTTGACTAACAAAATGGAATATTAAGAATCAATTGTACATATTGCACTCGTTTATCATTTATTCACAATATGATTATATATATTATCTCTGTCTCATATTATATAAACATCTTTTTATAAATATTTGTCCCAGGATAGAATTAATTATTTTTTTCCCATTTTATTCTCACTATTAATTAGTGTATTAATAATTTTTTCTAACTTAATTTAATGTAAATTAATTTAAATAAAAGGTAAAATGGTAAAATTCACTAAAATATTAATAATTTTTTAATAATCATGTATTTAAAATATAAAATATCCTTATAATATGGAACAGAGGGAGTAATATATATGTATTTGTTCCTTCAACTTTTTAAACTCCAGTATCATCACTCTTGCACTAATTTGTAAAGTTAATTATTGCGCATTTCATACGATAAACTGCTAAGAAAGAGTCGTTAAAGAAGGACAATTTATATTTGTAAATGGTACAGAACCAAAATAATCCATAAATCATCCATCCATTGTATACATAATTTAAAAACAAGTACAGTAGAGTATGATATATATTTTTCTGTAAACTTGAAAATTAAAGAGGAAAATTTAAATCAATTTCTTTATTATTATTGGTATATTGATCCTTTTCGATATGTGGTGGTCCATAACAATCACAAATTTCTCTCCAGTCACAAAAAGGTGTACAATCATCATGTCGTATGTATTCATAATCTTTATCGCTAAAATATTTTAGATCAACTTTCACTTTAAAACAGAGAAAATCTATATATAAATATATTAGTCATTTTAGCAATGATATATGAGAAAGTTAATTAAAGAGACAATGCAACATAATTAATACGAACCTATTGCAATAATAAAGTGTCATGGTATAAATCAACTTCATGGTTGCCTTTTCCATACAATGCTTATGTTTTCCTCTTAATTTTCACTAAATAAAATTTTACATACTTTATATATTGTCTAATACAATAACCTCATTTATGAAAAACCGTTATATTTTTTTGTCAAACAATAAAAGTTGCTCATCATGTTACTTTTACTATTCCAAATTAATGTATGTATGTAACCCCCCTTTGAATTTATGAGGCTTTATGCAAGTTCCTCATGCATTCATTTTTATTTGTCCTCTGTTGATTTAACATAAATTTATGAAATAGTAAATAATAGAGACAATTTTATCAATTCATTCTTTATATGTAATAAATGCGATATCTTAAAAATATAATAGAAAAATAATTATAATTAATGATAAAGATAAATTAAAAATTAAGAATAAAATTATTTTTAAATTTCATCAACTGAACAAATATTATTGAATATCCTCAAACGATATAATGAATAAATACAGATGGACCGAAAAGAGTAACGTTTTATATTAAATGAAAGGTTAGAGTATGATTAATAAAAGGAGAAAATGTAATCAAAATGATAAAAAGAGACAAATCGATATCCTAACAGATGAAAGAGAAGTTGCATCATTTCTTTATGGACTAGCTTTATATACTCTGTCCGTTTAGAAAAAAAAATGATTTATTTTACTTTTTGGCTTGTTTAAAAAAAAATGATTCATTTTTTAGGTAAAATTATAATTTCAATTGTTGATATAACATATTTAAGAGCACAAAAATTAAAGAGCATTTTGCTACATTTAACGTAACTTTAATACTTCCTTTTTTAAAACTCAATCATCCTTCTTGAAACAAAAAAAGTATATAACTAACTAGCTGGTAACAATTACTTATAACCTAAAATACTAAAGAAATCCCCATTTTATTATGCAGGGAAAGGAAAAGAAAAAGAAAAAGAAAAAATCAAGTTACGAAATTAGTTTAAGTAATATTATTATTAATACATCAAATGACCTTACAATTTTTTTGAGATCATAAAAAATAATATGGACATTAGGAAACACTCAAAAGCAAATATCTGCATTGTAAAATTAATCGGAATATACATAAATTCATTCAAATAATTCAACTATTTTTTTAGAAAAGGTAAGGTTGGAAACATTATGGGAAGCTAGGACAGCAGAAGATATGGATTACATAAAATTATAGAGTCTTCCAACCGCCCATGGTTTTGGAACTACTGATTCCCCACGTTCATTGATTCTTCGGTCCCAAAATATTAGATACCAAATTTAAAAAAGACTTTAATATTATATTTAAGATAAATACATTTTTAAAATTGAAAGATATATTTTCTTTTATCAAATAAGTGAGACCTAATATAAAGAAAATATTCTAGGATCATTTAAATATTTAAAAATATATATTTATTTAAAGGTGACTAAAAACAAAAATGTTACCAAAATTAAAACAAAGAGAGAGTAGTGTCTATTGTGCCTCCTATATAAATTACTAATATTACTGTATACGATTTGAATATATTACTGCACTTTGGACGATTGTAGATACCTCCTATTAATTTTTTTTCCCATTAACAATTACTGCTACATCTTAGCATCAATTCAGATCAACTAGCGGTCTCCGGTTTTTATTCAATTTATCTGCTTGCAATTGAAGCTACTTATTTTAAAATTCATAGCATAGTTTGTTGATATTATATTTCTACCTTTATTTTTGACGTTTTACTTTATTCTATCTTTTTCTAAATTTATTTAAATATTTTAATCTTAACATGACATATTTAAGATTACAAGATTAAGATGCATTTTTGAAGTATCTTGGATATCCTTAATTTAACACTATAAATTTTATTTTAATTTTTAAACTTTATGTTAAATCAAAATTAGACAAAGAAATTGAAATGTAGTGTGAAGTATTACTTTATTTTAATGAAGTGTAAAACTCGAGCTACAAAGAATATCTAGTTAACCGCAAGCTTTCTTCTTTATATTATTTGGAAGAGAGACTTTTTCTTTGAATGAAACGAGTTACTGATTCATAAAATTAGGTTAAGATGGATCAAACAATGAATTATCATCTATTTCTTATCGTTTTTCCGTTTGCTTTCCTCTTTATAATCCCGAAAATAGGGTGTACTTCAAGCCCAATTTAATCGTAATCCTCTGGTTACCAAAAGGGGTATGATACAGAACTAATTATATAGATCCAAAATTATAGATATGGATGATCCAAAATTTTAGATATGGATTTAGCTTTTAATGTCACCTCTTCAACCATGAACAAATTGAGCAATCAAATTTTTTCAAAAGATCAATTTTATCACCTCTCGAATAAAGTGAAAGAAGAAATATTATAAAAGTGCGGGCTGAAACAAAAAGTAAGTTGATAAAAAATGTGAAACATTCTTATAATAATATGAAGCCTTTTGACAAAAATAGAGGAAAAAGGGTAAACCATCACGTCAAAAATATCTTGAGCTGTTTTAGCACTACACAAATTGATTTGCAACTTAATTATTTGGACCCATATGAGTTGTATATGGTCTGTTTTATGATAGATAGGTGGGGCTATAATAGATCTACTATATGGTTCAAAATCAACTCAAGTAGCTTTATTAATAAAGCAATAAACCGTAAGATAAATACATAGGACAAGACTAATACATCCCCAAACCCATTAATAAAATCCAATGGAACAAATGGATAAGAACCAGAACAATATTACAATTTTGGAACAGTAATTGCAACGCTCAAACAACTAAAATTATAATGAAAATGCTGGAACAGAAATTAATTAAGGATGGAGATAAGAATAAAGGATGAAAAGTTTAGATGTAATAACCACTTAATAATTAAATTTGTAGATGATATCCTTTTATCTGCTTTGTGACATGCTTGCCTATTCGAAAGTCAATTAAATTTGTTATTGGGCTATCTACATATTCGGCCTCTTTATGGTTTAGCTCCTGGCCCAATAGCTTGGCCAGCCTCTGAAATCTGAATTGGTCCATCAGTATTTATCCATGTTCACAAGTCATTATAGATTACTTTATATATTTTTCCCAATATTTAATTATTTTTGCCAATATGTGACTAGAAAGATATTTACAATACTTAAGCAACATGGCCTATTAGCTCAGTTGGTTAGAGCGTCGTGCTAATAACGCGAAGGTCGCAGGTTCGAGACCTGCATGGGCCAAGTGTTTTTACTGCTTTTTTATTTTATAACCCAATTGTAGTACGTTGCTTTTTTCACCAACTAAAGAAAATTGAAATATTTGACGTAGACATCCAACCAACCTAATAATTATATTCTCGAAACTTTTTGTTTTTCCAGGGAGCTTGGTTCACAGAATTTGACCAGTTATCTCGCTTTAAAATTTGAGATTAAATTTATTTTGTATTTAATTAAATTATTAATTAAAATTGATAGTATTTTTTTTTGCATTATATCGTTTAGAAAGTGACATAAGTTAGCAAATTATAATCCTCATTTTAATTCTAGAATTATAATCCTTGGGTATCTCAATTTAAAGCCAAACAATTCCTTAATAATGTTATTCTAGAGGGTCAATGATGGAAATTTTTTTTAAGTTTGAATTTTACTGCAACAAATTACCATAAAAAGAAGCTGTAAGTTTTGCAACTTTAAATTGAAAACAATTAAAGTAGAACCTAACAAGAAGTTATTGATTGTGACTCATAACTAAACCTTAAAATAGGGCCGTGTATTCACTTTGAAATAAAATTATCATTTAATGTGCCTAAGTTCATTTTCCCCTTTCGATGACTAATAAAGATTTCCTTCCAACTAAAACACATAGAAATTGATTTATCGACAATGAGTTATTAATTTAGCGATAGATAATTTTAATTTTTTTTTTATATAAAATTATTGATTCTTAATAATTAAAATCTTTTTTGAATGAATTAATTGATAATTCCATAGTGAATTATATTTATACAAGGTTCGCTCATACAACTAAGCGACGCCACTGGGGTCGAGAAAAGAAGCTGAACGCGGACTTTGACCAGATAAAGGAAAACAATACAAAAAAACATCATAGGAATATCAACCTCTTTTATAATCCCGACTTGTCAACCCCTTCCGATTTGTCGTTTTTCCGTTTGCTTTCCTCTTTATAATCCCGAAAATAGGGTGTACTTCAAGCCCAATTTAATCGTAATCCTCTGGTTACCAAAAGGGGTTATAGAGATGGGAATATTTGACTTAGAGAAGCAATTCGCTTTCTATGGCGCTTACCATAGCAACCCAGTGAATATCTTCATTCACATGCTGTTTGTGTGGCCCATATTATTCACCGCTCTTATTCTTTTCAATTTTACGCCCTCAATCTTCAATTTACCTCCGATTCAGTTTTGTGAGCATAGCTCTTTGGTCCTTAATTATGGGTTTTTGTTTGCTTTGGTTTATGCAATCTTCTACGTCTGTTTGGACAAGAAAGCTGGCTCTTTGGCTGCTTTGCTCTGTTTAATTTGTTGGGTTTACAGTGGTGTGGTTGCTCGTCAATTGGGTTTCTCTCTCGCCTGGAAGGTAAAGGGTTTTTTTCTATTTCCTTTCAAGTTTGAGTCTTTTTGTTGTCTTTCCCTTGCGTCTGGGGGTTCTCTTTTTATCGTGCTGCCGTAGTTTATATTGCAAATTATGTTGGATATCAGTCGATTTAGAAACAGGCGAAAATTATTAGTCATGTTTCGCTCCTGGAGATTTAGTTTGACTAATCTTCACAGCTAAATTGGATTAGATCAACTTAATGTTTTACAATTAAATTTAGATAAAAGATGCAACTTTTCTAATGTGCATTTGATGAAAAAATATATTTAGAATGACGGTCAAGTTAATGTAGTTTTGACTTTTGAGAAGCGAAATATGACAACTGGTTTCATTGCACAGATTTGAGGACTTGTGAGTTTGTGTTTTTTAGATGAGATGGTGAATTGATGAAATACTTTCAATTACACTCTTACCTCTTTGTTTGTCCTCCTTGATTGTACATTCTGCTTATTACCAGCAATTGGAGTCTCAGGACTTCATCTTTTACTAGCCAACTTTTCAGCCTATTGTCACGTTGAACCATATTTTGATCTTGTGTAAAGCCAACTTAACGGGCCATCATATGCTTCCTTTCTCTGCCAACCATCATACATAGAATCACAATCTCCCCCCTGCTTGGTCTGTTACTATATTTTTGCACCCCTTCAATCAAGTAAACCTGAATCCAGAATTAATTTGAGGCATCTATATGAATTGTTTGAATCTTCTTTTTATACTAATAGGGTTCCTTTTACTCAAAAGTTAAATCCTCAGATGTGTTGCCTTTCAAGTAAACTAAGGGTTCTCCCTGTATGTCACCCTTGCCCGGCACTGGCATGCAATCTGGAACAACTCCTGATTACACTAGTTAGACAGGCTAAATAATGCAAACTGGAACCTGGAACAGGTTATAGGAATTTTGCTGAAAAATTGTTAAAAGTCAATTTTATTTGAGCTGAAGAAAACTTGGGACACGTTAATCCAGGCTTGCAACTTGTCAATCTTATGTACTTTTTGTATCAATTGTCACTTGCCAATTCCATGCATTTCTTACCTACATTTCTAGTACTGACCTATAGAAGTCATTTAGTTGCTATTCCAATATGCTCAGCTGGTGAAATAAAGCTAAAGAGCTTAAAGTTTTTCTTGTAATGTATCTAATTGCACATCTTGGACAGGAAACTGATGGTCTATTAAAGATCTAGTCATTTAGATGAATTCGCTGATAAATTTCACAACTTTCTGGCAATAGTATGATCATGTAACTACCATGTTGTGTCCTGTCCGCATTCCACTCTACATGACACAACATGTTATACATGACACAAAATGTTATACATGACACATGACCAACCTATGCCATCTGCCTTTTAACTTAATATTTTTGCTGGTATACTGGGTGTGGGTGTTTTCTCCTTTCTTACCTTGAATTTAACCATAGACAACTTGTCTCTTGGTATTTAATCTTCAAAAATAATTTCGTTTAGATGTCTGGGTCCTCCTCTATGTGCAGCGAGGATCTAACTCCTGACTTCTTTATCTGTAGCAGTTCATTGGATTTGGTCAAACTTGGCCGTCATCTATTTGTTGTTAGAGGTGAAGAACCAATAACCAATTACAGAGTTACCTATACCTATGCTTGTGAGAGTTAGCAGGTACCTTGGGATGGCAGTTGGGGTGGGACTGTGCAGAACAGGGTGGGACAAGCCTTGACCCGCCCTTTCCTGCCACGCTTACTATTTTTCCAAATTTTTTCCCTGTTCTGCCTTATCAACCTCTGCCCTGTTTGTAATCTTTTCACTCTATTTTTATATTTTGTAATATTCTATTTAATTATTATTTTTTACAAACTATTTTGACTTTTTAATTGGAATATTTAAAACTGATACGCGAATAGCATTGTTTGCGTATATCTTATTTAAATGTGAGTAGTCAAAAGCCAGAATTCTAGATAAGGTGTGGGTGTTAAATTTGTAAAGTAGTTAGGATACACTTCATGCAGAAAAGAATTGAGACAAAATCAGTTATTATGATATAGAAAATTAATGTCATATCAAGTGTTAAAACTATATATTTATCAAATAATGAGTTTGTTATTAGCAACTAACATGGGGTCGTTTGGTATGGGGTATAACAGATAATAATCCCGGGCAAAAATGTAGGATTCCTTTATCCAATGTTTGTTTAGAGGTATTTATTAGTACCAGAATTATTTATCCACCATTTTTACTCAAAAGGATGAGATTGGTTATCCCATATTAATTGTGGGATAACTAATCTCATGAGATATCCCTATCCATGGAATAACTTTGTCTATCCCTCTTTATACCAATCGATCCTATGTGTTCTACTTCAGAGGATGAGTTTTTCCAATTCTTTATCCATATGGGTGGTCATTATTCAACATTACCACTGTTGTTGCCTGTAAGAGATATTAAAGATTATGACCTTTCTGTACTATCCCCATAGATGTTAAAATTTATCTACTCATTCTTTAATTGTTAAATCTTTGGTCTAAACCATTGTATTCGGTCTTTTGCTATTCATTTCATTCGTTGACTGTTAAATCTTTGTCTAAACCAATATATTCTCCCACTATTTTAATTTAGCTTGGAGAAGTTTGATGATAATCCCAAGTTTGAAGTTTCTGTTGGATTTCTGAAGGCGACAAAGCATTTTCAGATTTAAGATAACCCATTTACTTACCGTTGTTCCTAATTCTGTTTTAGGTCATTTTTCCTGTGAAACTATTAAATCTGTAAAGTTCTTTAATCTGCCGTTTTTTGTGGGCTCGAGCCGATTTTTCTACAAAATCCATTACCTGTCTTGCCCCAGTTGCCATCCCTATCGGTATTCCTTGAGGTGGGTGCAAGCTGGCCCAGACACCGTGGTTCATTATAGAAAAAGGACCTATAGCTAATTACTACTTGGACAGTCTGGTATAGACTGGACAAAGATGTATAATGCATGATCTGTTTGGTCAGAAGTGAATCTATCTAGTTCTTCTTGAATCAAGTATGTGATGTTGGTGCTAACTATGACAAACACATTGCCAGGTTGTTCTAGCAGCTCAATTGTTCTGCTGGACTGGACAGTTTATAGGTCATGGAGTGTTTGAGGTGATCATTTGTAGTAATTTTACGTATGATTCTCATAGCTTCCATCAATGCGGTTAGATGACATTCTTATTCACTTTTGTAGAAGCGAGCACCTGCCCTTCTGGACAATCTCACACAAGCCTTCCTTATGGCACCGTTCTTTGTACTCCTGGAGGTAATTAAACTAGGTCTATCATCTATTTTAGGATACAAATACTTTCAGTGGTTTGCACTATCTTATGTTTTCATGACTTATTGGTTCTTCACAGGCCCTCCAATCTCTTTTTGGCTATGAACCGTACCCTGGGTTTCATTCAAAAGTGAAAGCAACAATAGATGCTGAAATCAAAGAATGGAAGGAGAAGAAACAGAAAAAGATATCTTAAATTTAATATGTGAGGTTATTATCTATTCTTATTGTATCTGTAAATAGATGAAGTTTGTTCAAATGTGAACTGCTTGTGTACACGTTAACTTGGTTTTTGTATGCATATTTGATAAAGTCATAAACTTGGTTTATGCATCCTTTATTAAATCAACTGTTTATCAAAATGCTCTTAGCCTGTGCTTTGATGCTCCAAGTGGTGAAGTATTCGTGGGTTTTCATGTACGATGCATCTTACCAGTTGTGAAGGACTTTGCTAGATATGAAGTGGATTACCTACTAAATACCACGTTACATACTCTCTTTAAATCCATGGGATTCTGATGCTAATTATCACAGACTCGATTACCAAAGAGGGTGGTACTTGAATTTGTTTCTAATTGCTTCCCTGGATTGAAATCCATTTCTTTTTACTCTTTTAAGAGGACTGTTTGTTGGTATAACATCTCATAAGAAATTTGTGAATTAGTTGTAGGATATGATTGCCCTCTTTTAATGAGATGAATGTTTTTAACACCTACTGCAGTATTAGTGCATGAATGATCACACATTCTTTTTTCTCACTTCGCTAGTTGTTTTTTCTCCAAGTAACTAACATGCTCTCATGGGCACGGACCATGAATCAAACTGAAGTTAGTAAACTACAGATGTTGGATTGTTTCATCTTGCCAGCGCTTGTTTATGTTATGTACAGAAGGAAGAGAAGAAGGCGCCTATGCTGGAAATACACCCTCACTCTTTTTCCACCCAGGTTTTTTCGGTTCATTCATTCAATAAAATGCAAGCTAGTCTAAATTCTGTTTTGTCCATTACAAGGCGTTGCATGCTGGACTCTCGTGCTCCTCGCTGACTCTATTGCTCTCTCTTATAAACTTGTTCCATTGGTCTAAATGTGCATATGCATTAGCTAGAAGATGAATAGTGCAGCAAATTGTTCCAGGGAAATCCATCTGGATTGTCAATTTTCTCTAGAAATGAGGTAGTATTAGCCAGAGTCCTGCTCTTCACTATTGTAGTATTGGTATTCATTTACATTTCTTTTTTTCTCTTACAAACTTCTACATTGTGTCATGGTGCTTAGTTTAACCAGAAAATGTGACATCCTACCTTACCAATTGGCCAAAATTGTGACATAGAGATAGGTCTCAATAGCTGTTTTCTGGATTTGTTCTTAGTTCTATCACAAATTGGAACAGAAAATGGCAAGGGAGGAAACATCAGAAGGGCCTATTGATTTTGATGTTATTGTTTTGTTGTACTTAATCATTTCTGGTAGGCCTATTATACTGCTTTCAAAGGGATCATGCCAGAGTTAGATAACCAGCCCACTTCAATTATTGTCACTATTCTTGTAGATTTAATCAACAAAAGATCACTTTCGGTCTCTATAGTTTATTAATTAGTTTCAGTACTTCTATAGCTGACTATTTATAAAATCGATTTTAGCATCTAAAATTGCTATTCATAACTCTATGTTCATCAACAAGATTTAATCGGTTAAACCAATCTGGTTCGGATCTTAATTTATATGTATAAA
>DF357349.1:133659-154463 GCA_000787875.1 Solanum virginianum | reverse complement strand
TCTTAATTTATATGTATAAATCGTAAATTCTATTTAGAAAGGCAAATATCATCACTGTAGTCGTTTTTTTTAAATTCAACATCTAGTTTATGGGGCTTGATATTTTTGAGATGACGGTCTTTTGGAAATAACCTCTTTATCTCTATGAGGTAGTGATAAAATCTGCGTATATTTTACCTTCTTTATACCCACGTGTGGATTTTAACTAGATATGTTGTTGTTGTTTAAAGTCAAATATCAATAGCTTTTCCTAAAATTTACCATCTGGTTCTCATTGTTATCATCAACATATGCATTAGCCTTTACATAAAAGGGTAATGTTGTTTTCTAACATCACAAGTATCTAATATGCGTTTGACCATGAATTTCAAATATATATATATTTTTTTAATCTAATTTGGAATTTATATCAATAGAGTTGCGTTTGGTTATAGTTTGTGCAAAAATGAAAGAGCGCATTTTATAAAATATAATGCGTTTTCTCTCTTTTATCAATAATTGATTAATTAATTTTCTGCATCAAACTGAAATCCTGTGATTTGTTGACAAACTTTTGTAATTTTAGGAAGAAAAATGAAATAGTTACACAAGAAGAACTAACTTAAAATGACCTAAAATAGTAAAAATAACATACCATGACGCAAAGACAGTGAAAAAAATTGGTGGAAAAAACAAAAGAATAAATGAAAATGACTAGCAACTTTATTTTTGTTTTTTTGGGCACTTGGAAAATGGTTATATATCATACGCATGAAGCAACAAAAAGCAAAAAAAGGGATCAATCATATGATAACTATCACAAAAAAAACATCCTAAATATTTATAAGAATAGAATTAAGAAGTGTAATAAGGGGGCAACATTCTTGTATTTTTGTTTTGTTTCCGACATTTAAGGTTTCGTGTGAAATTTGCTTACCCATGATTAATGGGTCCGCTTCCACTACTAATCTTCGTTAAGAGACGGTAATCTTCTATTAAAAAAATCAAATTTCTAATCTTGATGATATTACAATGTACAACAGATAAAAGATAATATAACCGTGTGAAAATTCTTTATATTATTTTTAAAAAAACAACCACGTGTTAGTCTTGGTCGAAAAAAAAAAAACCTCTATAAATGACCTCAAAATAAAAAAATATGATCATAATTAAATCCCGAGAAAATGTTTCTTACTTCCTCCGTCCTAATTTATGTGGCACGAATTTCGAGCTTCAAACTAATTTATGTTTGATCATAAAATTTTCATATATATATATTTTTAAATATTTTGAATTATTAATTATTGTGACTTCTACTACCTTTTTTGTAATTTGAAAATATATAAATTTTATTTCAAAAAAATTGAAAATTCCATGCATAAATTTTTGATCAAACTCAAACTGGTTGACTCTCAAAAAACAAAAAATGACACATAAATTGGGATAGAGAGACTAATTTGTTTTTTAAAAAATGGAGTGTGTATCTGTCTTATGATAATCTTCAATTATCAATCAACTTTTCCTTTAAAGCCCTTTTTTTTATGTGTGTAATATAGACTCAACTGATTTAAATTCGTAACGTATAGAGATCATTAAAATTTTTATGTGTGTAATATAAACTCAACTGATTTAAATTCATAACGTATAAAGATCATTAAAAAAAAGACTTTATATCACATATCATTTTATTTTTAAATTTCAAACTCAAAATCTTTAATTAATATTTTTAAATTGATCTTTAATGTTACTTCATCCATCATGTTTTTGTCTGGCCTTTCTGGTTGTTATACTCTTAGAGAGCAAGGAATGTTTTAAAAAATGAAAAATTGAAGGCAAATCATCCAAGTTTTGCGGGGACTTGACAGGTTTTTGGGAATTTTCAAATAAACTTCTGACATGATTGTTTAATTAATTATTTGGAACCAAACAATTAAATTATGTGGTGCTTAATATCCGGTTACCGGATTCCGGTATGGGTTGTCGATGAGGTTTATTACTGCTTTGTACAATGGCTAATGTTTGATTAATACATACTTTCTTTCGTCCCAATTTAGTTCTCATAAAAAATTTGACATAATTTTTTCAAAAAAATTAATTAAAAGTATTATTTAACTGATATATTTTTTAATAAATAAATAAATTTTTATTTATATATATATGCCTTTCAATTTTACAACAATTAATGCTAAGAATAAAATTAAAAAAATAAATTGATTCTCTGTTGATTATCTAAATTGATAATTATTTTGGGATAACTATTTTTAATGAATATGATAAGATAGGAGAAAGTATTAGTCGTGTCGAAAAGAAAAAAAAAAGAATAAGAGAAAAATGAAAATCATAAGCTTGCATTAAGCGTATGTTCTATTATTCCGCAAAGCAAATTTTGAGAAGTAAAGGTTAAAATTTATCTTCTACAGAATAGATTTTCTTATTCTGTCTTTATTTATTTATTAATCTAATAATCTTAATTTCATATTTTCTCATAACTTTTTTTTATAATAATTCTAATCTCATACATAGTTTACTTTTTCTTTTAGGTTTATTCTCCGATGGTTGATGTGTGATATCATATAACCACAAGAAATGCTATAATCTATTCATACAAGCATTGTATTCATAAAAATAATATAATACACTATAGTACTATACATTTTGAAATGATATTAACTAAAACATTATTATATATTGAAGATTCAAACTCAGAAATAAGTAATATATAACAATCTGTTTGATTAAAAATTGAAAGAATGACTAACTAGTATTCAAAATTAAAGCCAATGATAGTGCGAATTTAAAAAAAATAATAAAATATTATCCTTATTTTTTAAAAATAATTTCCCCCTTTTTAAAATATATTAATTACTAGAACTTTATGATTATCCTCCAGCGCATTGGTGTATTAAGAGACATCTTGCTTGATTTAATTAATAAATAGTAATTAGTATATTAAGAGACATCTAGATGTTTCATATTAGGACTACAGGAGATTATGAGATCAGAAAGAGCTACTATTTCTGGCAAATTAGTTATATTACTAATTCCTAATGAGATTATATAATGATTATGATTATAGTATTTATTTATTTTCATCATCACCATCTTCATCGTCATTAGTATGGTCTTATTATATTTTGCTAAGAAGATCTTGATTATTCTTAGCACACATCATGTATTAAGGGATAATGTTATTTTCCCCCAAATTGGATATATTATATCTTCTCCATCTATTAAAAAATCGAACTATAACATACCACTTCATAATAGATACGTGTATTACGATAGTTTGGAATTTGAAGTTTATTGGTAATTTGAATAATAATTTTAAGTTAATATATAATAATAAATGAGTTTACAATCACATACTTCCTTCGTTCGCTTTTACTTGTCACTATTTCACTTATGAGGTCAAACTATATGAATTTTGACCAACATTTTAAGATGTATTTTTTTTATCATATTAATATGAGAAGAATTGCAACTTATAGTAATTTTTTGTATAGTTTTCAATCATCTAAATTTTAGATTTCAAATATTAAATTTATCTACTTCAATTTTACTTTGAAGTTTATTCAAGTTGACCTCAAAAAGCGAAACAGTGACAAGTAAAAGCGAACAGAGGAAATATTTATAAAAATCTAATAAATTTTTTAATGAAAATTAGATTTGCATAAAAAAAAGTGAGTTACCGTGAACCCATATGGCATATACTATATTCTAAACGGAATAGTAATGGTAACTAATTATCAGAACTCCATAAATATTCCTTTTAAAAAAATAATTTTCAAAACAAGCAGATTACGAAAGCTTAATGAAACAGATTTCATACATAACGATAACCTTCAAATAAAGAAAGAAACCAAACTGTACTACTTATTAACAACAAGAAAAGAAGCAATTCAGCAAATGTGAGATCACTAGTTTGATTTACCGAGTAAATGATTATTATTTTTTAGGTCAAACCTTAATAAACTTTTTATCATGAGAAACATGGCAATTTTGCATCCACAGATAGAAAGAAGAAGTAGCACATAAGCCCACGTATATAATAAAACCTAATATAAATAAAACACATAAGCTTATTTGTAGACAATTCTTGTATGCTTTGGACCTAAAAAAATTATCACAATGAGCTCACCAAAAAAAATAAAAAATAGTTATCACTATCTTTTTTATAAATTGATCCTTAGGCAATGCATGATGAATCAGTCAATCATTATAGCATATTTTATAAAATTACTTTAAAGATTTGGGTAGTCTATAAAGCAAACAGTAATTAAAGAATTCAAAAGTGACCAAGTATATTACCTAATTTTATTCCCTAATTAATAATTAACTTACAATAAGAACCAATATTCTTGTGCCAAGCAGAGCTGTCTCATTTCTTGATTAGTGTTGGAACAAAAGAAACAGGATTAATCCTAATCCAGAATTTAGTGGTCAACCCTAGAGTTAATTAACCAAAGTAGTATAACCAGAGTTTAGTTAATTAACCCCCTCCCCCACCCCCACCCACACCCCTCTCTGTTAAAAATAGTTTTACTTGTTATGTCTTGCTTCTCAAATGTCAAACTGCATTAATTTTGACCAGTACTTTTAAGGGAGTTGATCGACTTTTTATTTGTCTAGGTTTTTTTTTGACATGTTTTAAAAAAAATTAATATATGTTTCCTTTTTTCATAGTTTGGTTAATGTAACTTTTCATTTATTATATTTAAAATTTTGAGATTAAAAGTTATTTTAGTACGTTCAATATATCTTTAATTTACTGTCATAAGATTTAAAAGTCTCATTTATTTTTTTTAAATTCTTTGACAAGTCAAAATAAGATAAATAAATTATAAAAAATAAAAATATATTTTTATTATATTTTTAAATATTAAATTAATTTAATTTAATTCATCTCTAAAATTTTAATTAAACTGATTTTCATGAAGCTAATAACCACAAGTAAAGTAAAAGTGAATAACGAGATTACTTGCTTGGATCAATTGGGAGTAGCCGAGTGTGTGTATTTTGATGATGACATTATTGGCTATATATGACGGCACTAACTAATTTTTCTTCATTGGGAAAATTTTGGTGGCTGATGTGAATGTTTGACTATTTAAGCCAATCTGAACGGTTCAATGTTGTTAAAAAAAAAGATTATAGTAGAAATTTAATTCATTAAGAAAAAGCAATCTTGTACAGGTGGCCCTCCTATACCTGGGTTTCTTTCCTTATTAAAAAAGTTCTACTGGGACTGACAAAATAGATAATATATATGGATATTTATTTACTTTTACTTATTTAAAGTGGATTTGATACTCATTAAAATGTCAAATACGATTTTAATTTATATTTGATATTTAAAATGTGAATCCTTAAATGAGTAAAAATGGGTAAAAGCGTTAATCACTAAAAGAGATAATAATTAGTAACATTTTAAAGTAATAACATGTAACTCTAATATATTTTAAAATTTTACTTCACCCTACGCTTCCTCCCCCCCTCAAATCACCCCGCCACCCCTGTCCTCTATATAAATTTTTGAAATTTATTTTTACTAAAATTTAAATTTTTTTTAAAAAAAATTCGCCCCCGTCCCAGTCCCCAGCCCCCCACCCCAAACGAATACAAAAAAAAAACAAAAAAATATAAATTTATTTTTACAAAAATTTAAATTTTTTAAAAAATTATTTTTTATTCAACCCCCCAATGAATACAAAAAAAATTAAAAAATTTATTTTTTAAAAAATTCAAATTTTGAAATTTTTAATTTTTTACTCTGCCCCGCCCCTACCCCCACCCTCAGACGCCAATCCCCGGCCCCAAGAAAAGATTTTAATATTATTTTTAAAAAAAAATTCAAATTATGAAAATATTTTCATGTCTGAAATTATTTTTTCTACAAATTTTTTTCTACCTAAAAATAGAAGTTTTTTCTTAAAAATATTTATTCATTAGCCAAACAATAAAAAATATTTTTCCATTTACCAACCAAATATGAGAAAATAAATTAAAAATCAACTCATTTTCCTCCATATCAAACACATCCTATATGTATTTTTAGAAGGTCAAACACTTTGACTATCTATAAGTATGAGTATCTATTGAGTAAATATGAATATCCATATTTACCTATTGAATAACTCATTTTGACCCATTTAAAATATGACTCTAACTCATATTTGATCTATTTTTATTTAACACATTTTTGATAAACTCATATTCGATCTGACCCGTTCGTTTGCCACTCTTTTAAGTTCTACTACTGTTATCTTTTAAGAAAAGGAAAGGCCACTTATCATTTTTCTAAATATATATAGATATATGTTTTGGTTCACAATAATTAAGTAGACTTTTTCTACAAGAAGAGATGAATGATAAGCTGGGATCACCAGTTCCATAAAAAAAAAAAAGATTTATATTGTTTAAAGGGTGTGAAATGAGCATGTTAGGGATAAAGTTAGGCAGATTAAAATAGGTTAAGTTAATAAATAAATTAAATTACATGAGTTAGTTTAAGATTTTGTTTGGGTCAAGATGGACGGTTAATTTTAGCTAAACATTGTGTTGTAAAATTACTATATAAAATCATTCTTCATGTATTTATTAGTATTTTTATTGTTTGTTTAATTACTAACTCAAACAAACAACAAAAAGTTCTTATTTATGGCCAATCCCAAAATAAAAGAAATATAATTTTCTTAATGCTTTGTCTATCAAGAAATAACTTCTCTGCCCATAAATATCGGATAAAAATTAGCTCAAACTTTTAAATGAGCTAACTTGGGTGATAATCAAATTTATCCACCAATGAATATAAGTAATAATATATAGTAACATTTTTAGTCTAACTTACTTATGCTTGATCATGAATTATATTTTCATGAGCTAAATTTGATATTCCTATCTTATATCAGGATCATGCCGTAGACATTTGTAGTACTCTTTCTATTCACTTTTATTTATCACTATTTCACTTATCGAGGTCAAACTATATGAACTTTGATCAATATTTTAAGATATATTTTTTTATCACATTAGTATGAGAAAGAGTGCAACTTATAGCATTTTTTGTATAGTTTTCAACCATCCAAATTTTCAATTTAAAAAATTAAATTTAGCTACTTCAATTTAGCTTTAAAGTTTAGTCAAGTTGACCTCGAAAATTGAAACAGTAACAATTAAAAATGAACAGAGGGAATATCTATTTTCTCCTTGGACATCAATTGAATAGCAATTAAACATTGTAAGGTTAGATTTTATGACATTTTCAAATATTTGGAAAAGTTTGGAACATACCCTCGTACAAAAAACTTTTGTGCTAATTATTAAAGGTGTTCTTCCTTCTCTCTTTTGGATTTGCTCCATTGTTATATGGTTCTTGAATTGTCTGAGAAATTTCCTTTAAAAGTGTAAACTGTTCGTATATGGTTATCATAATTATTATTTGTGCATACTATCACAGAGTAAATCCACCTTATTTTCACATTTGACTAATTCACAATAAACTTCTTTTTCTAGGTGCAAAGAAATCGTACCATTTTTAGGACAACAAAGATGAATGAATTATTAAAGTATTCACACTATATCATTTTCAATTACTAAACAAAATGAACTGTCTTAATTAATTACTTTGAGGTAACAAAAATGTATCATGCATTGTCTAAATTAAATTAAATTAAATTCATGCATGTAAAGAATGGCAAACGACAAGTCTACAAGTCGAATTCAATATTGAAGCTTTTTTTTAAACTCTTCTTTTCCCATCTGGTTTTAGAAACTCCAAATGGTTTTAATTCTTTTTCCCCCATTTTCCCTCTAAATCAAACACTTGCTTTTAAAAAAAGAGATTCAAATTTAACTAAGCTTAAATGCAACGTAAGATTACATACAATAAATCTTTATGGTCGAGCCTTTTCCCGGACCTTTCGCATAGCAGAAGTTTTAGCGCATTGGACTTGTCTTTTTTTTTTTAGAGTGATTGAATGTACTCATTTTAATTATAGATTAGTAGGTCATCTTGTTACATGCTTTTTTACTCTAATGTTTCCAATTTGGGTTCTGAGTACAAGTTTTAAATTCTTTCTGTTCTCATCAATGATGAACCAACCAAAACCTAGAAAAGAAAAAAAGTAGGTTAACTTTTACCTAAAGAGTATAACTATAAGTAACTACCTCTAGAAAATAATTAATTACTAATTAAAATTCACTAATAATTATTTTTTTATAGAGTCAGTATGTATATACTTTGCAACTAATAAGCATGGCCAACCTCTTGACCATTTATATTTGCAGTTACTAATAATCATGGCTAAAGATAGTGTGCAAAGAGCAGAGCATTATTCAAGAAGACTATAATTGATCAAACTATTAAAAAGACATGATGGCCTGCAATAATAAGCTTTTTGTAAGTACATAAAAGACGGTTACAAATCAATGATTGTGGTGGCCTGGTGGGGATAGCTCAAGTCCCTTCACCTTTAATCATAACTTTTCGATTTAAGTTTTCGATATGGAATCTTTCCTATGAATCGTTTGATATAAAAAATTATGCAGAAATTAGTTATGCAAGAATTATTTTTTATCAAGTGATTGATTTATTACGTTAAGATTTAGATATATGTATACCATTATTTTTTATTTAAAATGCTATAGTACTTTTTTTACAATTATGTTTTTACGGAGACCCATCCATTTTTGCAATGCTTTTTGATGTGTTTTTCACTTGAATTATTTGAAGGTAAGCAATTATCATCTTAATGAATCGATCACTCATAAAATGTCAATTTTTAATTTTTGAAAAAATAAATTATTTACTTTTAAAATTAAAAAGATGATAAATAATAAAAAAATCGACTAAATCATCTATATTTATATGTAAAAATTGTAAGTTATAATTTTAATATGAATGCAATATTATAAATTGTTCAAAATACAAACAATCATAAAACCACTAACACATAGACACACACACGTCATATAGATATATATTTGCCTTTTCAATTAGCAAATGTTTGAAAACATACCTTTCAAATATTGTATTGAATTTTATTTAGCAACAAGCAACTCAATCTCTCTAAATAATAAAATATAAATCCTGTGTATTATTATAAATAACAATATACTCAGTGAAATTCCACAAGTGAGATATGGAGAGGATAAAATTTACGCAGACTTTACCATTACCTGATAAGGTATATAGCTAATGCATGTATTAGTTATATATAGGCTTAAAATTTGCATCAAACATAATACTAAATAATATCATACATAATAAATAAATTATTTCTCCTAGTGCATTTTATCAAATGACCCTTTAATGCATTTTGTGCGATATAAATTTAAATTAATCGAAAGCTTAATATTAATACCGAATAGCAGAAATATAAAGTGTAGATAAAAAGAGTCCAAAAGAGTAATCTTTTCAAGTGAACCACAAGACCACATAGGATCTTCATAATTATGTTACCATTCAGCTTTATGTTTGTATCTTCTCATGGGCCCTAGCCTAGCTCAATTCAATATAAAGTACAACTAATATCTAATGACCTTCTAGGCTTCTACTATTTAGTTGCACAACAGAAATTGCTTTTCATGAGAAAATCCCCCTTAAAGTCCCTTTTTGTAATGTCAAATTGGAGCACATAACAGAATCTTGTTAAAAGAAACTGCTAATTCACAAGGTAATGAAGTAACACACTCAGTATTTATACTAAACTACGTTATAATGAACAATTCTGAACGTATTATATTGGATGCGATGTAAACAGACTATCTTAATGTGAATGTTAGTGGTTGCTTTCACGACTTAAACTCATGATACATAGATCATGCAAAGACAAATTTACTGTTATTCCAAGTTCCTTTTTAACATTGTTGTACAAAAACAATCTTTTTTAATTGAAGTTTTGTATCATTGTGAATTGAAAGTATGAAAGGCCTTCAAGAAGCTTAAGACTTTTGGACTAATTTTCTGTTTTATAATGTGAGGTTAACGTGTCTAATCAAAAAACTAACAGCATGGAGAATATGCGGAAAACTGGTATAAACTAGATATTTTTATTCCAAATGAAAACAAATATAGGGTTACAAAGGTAATTTTCATTTGATTAAATGGGATTTAAGCTAATTTCAGGTAGATGATGTAAACCTTCTCTGTCACCCCTCTTTTTTAGTATTTACTTCATTAAGGTAGCCCCTTTTCACACCCTCAAAAGTCAAAAATTTTGAAATAGAGAAGGTTAATTTAGGAAAATCACTCAAGAATTGTATGAGAAGAATGTAGGATATATATATTGAAAGCATACCTAATAAAAAAAAATAACTTAAAATATTATTCCCTCCATTTCAGTTTATTTGTGTAGTTTTGATTTGACAGAGTTTAATAATATAAAAAAGACTTTTGAATCTTGTAATTTTAAATTAAAGATATAAATAATATAAACAAAAAATATAGATATTTTTAAACAAACTAAAAAGGAAAATAAAATAGATGAATTGGATATACAGTTGAAACAACCCATGAAAGCAACAGATTGAAGGTTCTTCAACTAATACTATTATACAACAGAAATTCTAAATATAAATAAATTATATGTTCCAAAAAAAGCACGACTTTAGTTAAAAATAAGCACAAGAGAAATTTTGACAGAATTACATGCTTTATTTAAGGAGATGAAATGTATTTAGTCAAATATAAAACGGGGTGTATAGAGAGGTTTATATGAGAAGGCATAGAAGAAGAAAAAATAGAGTTTTTATTATAAGAGAAGTTCCTTAGAGCTCACGTTTCTATCTATCTCCCCCAAAGACCAGTATTTATGGCCTTCTTCTGATTATTTCTCTGCTTTTTTTCAATCTTTAACATCATTTCCATGGCTTTTCTTTCCAACTTTCTCATTTTTTTCTTCAACTTTTCTTCCCAATTCTGTTAGTTGTTGAATCTTGATATACTATTGTTTCTTCAACTGTTTGTCAAGGAACCCTTTGTTTCATAAATTTTACAAAAGGGTGTTTAGGGGTTTAAGTTTTGATGATGGAAAATTTTTCTGCAAGTGTTAATATGGATGATCAACAGCAGCAAATGGAACTTCCTCCTGGATTTCGCTTTCATCCTACTGATGAAGAGCTAATTACCCATTATTTGTCTAAGAAAGTTGTCGATGCGAATTTCTCTGCTATTGCTATTGGAGATGTTGACATGAACAAGATTGAACCTTGGGAGCTTCCATGTAAGTCGATTTCTCCATTTTTAGCCCTCCACTCAACTGATTAAACTAAAAATAGTCCGTGTATAACTTAGGAAATCGACTATTTGTGTTTCGTAACATGGTACCTATTGTTGATTTTCTTGTTATGTTTGTAGGGAAGGCAAAAATTGGGGAAAAAGAATGGTACTTCTTTTGTGTGAGAGACAAGAAGTATCCAACTGGTCTGAGGACAAACAGGGCAACTGCTGCAGGTTATTGGAAAGCTACTGGGAAAGACAAGGAGATTTTCAGAGGAAGATCTCTTGTTGGCATGAAGAAAACTTTGGTGTTTTACAAAGGGAGAGCTCCAAGAGGTGAAAAAACAAATTGGGTAACTCATGAATACAGATTAGAAGGAAGATTATCACTTCAAAATCTTCCCAAAACAGTAAAGGTACAAACTTTATGCATTTTTTCTTCTTGATATCCTATGGTTTGGGGGTTTTTGAAACAGACAATCTACCTTGTAAGGTAGTGGTCTGCGTACATTCTACCATTTCCACTTGTGGGTGGGATTACTGGGTATTGGTTTGGTCCCCTGTTTGATTTCAAGATTCCTGATTTCTGTTTTTTGGACTATTGCAGAATGATTGGGTGATCTGCAGAGTGTTTCAAAAGACTACTGGTGGGAAGAAAATTCACATTTCAGGTCTTGTGAGAGGGAATTCTGATGAAAATGAAACAGGGAATTCTCATTCCCTTTTGCCACCATTGACAGATTCATCGCCTAGTCACGTGCACTGCTTCTCCAATTATGTTACTGCTCAAAAGAATCAAGAAAGCAACATGATCAACTCCTTCAACACTTGTCCTAATTTCTCTATTCTCTCGAATTCCAACGACATTTTCCAAAGAAACTCCCTTCCAAATGCATTCACCTGGAACCAAACAGTCCCTCTTCAACACAATTTCCCTCAGCCAGGTTCATTTCCCCTACAAGATCCTGCAACTCTAAGGAATTTGCTTGAGAATTATGGACAGCAGAGTTTCAAAAAGGAGACAGACATAATCAGTGCATCCCAAGAAACAGGTATAAGCACTGATATGAACACAGAAATTACATCAGCTCAACAGGATCTTGATTGCTTCTGGACTTACTGAAATTCTTGGCAAAAAAAAAGGGCAAAATAATCACATAAAAATGAAAGAACAAATATAGAGCTCCAGTATTATTATTATTATTATTATTATTATTAGCTATTATGGTGTGGAATTAATTGTTATATGTATAGGATTTACTAATCTCCTAAGTTGCATTCAACAAAGTAACAATATTATGTCCCCAAAACTATACTCCTACCACAATTTTAATTTTATTTTTTTGTTGTCATTTTAGACTTCTCATTGTGATATTGAATTTGTAAAGAAAAGAAAAAAAATTTAGTAGTACTATGTGACTCTGTGTGAGATCAGGTTGGTGGCTTACTAATCTTTTATCGTGTTTTTTCCCTTTGAAACTGCTTTCTTTGTGCATGGGTTTTTAGCTTCAAGTTGAATTTTTTATTCATCAATTTTTTGCTTTAAGTTGAAATAGTCTCTCTACCTCTATAAGGTAATGATAAGGCCTGTATACATTCTATCTTCTCAGACCCTATTTGTGGAATTTCTATGTTATTTTTGTTGTAATTTTAATAAAGAATGAAAGAACATTTTGTGGGACTCAAAATAAAACAATATGTTACGGACCCGTTTCTTCCTCCAGAATATGTGTATAATTGTGTCATGATTAGGAGATAATCTCAAAGTACTTTGGGAATTAGGACCATTTTCAGATGTCAAAAAATGGTATTAACCAAACCACGTGGTTGTCTTGTCTAAGAAATGATGTTAATAGTTGAGGGCCTAGTCGTTTTCTTCTCTTTTTATCTTTTTGGACAGTTATATTAATCATTATTTTATTGTAGGAATTAAACGAGGCAAATGTCAAGAGGATTAGTTGTAAACGATATGTAAACATCAAGTTGAGTTAGAGATACGAAATAATTGAAAACATGCTTCTCGCCACGCATTAAATTAAAGAAAAAAGGAACAGTTCAAGGCGCTAAGCATGACGAAAGTTTTGCCGTTTCTATGTTTCCTTCATGCCTAAGCTGCCCTGCGTAGACAGTGGCGGATCAAAATTTTCTTTAAAAGGTTCAATAAGAAGTAGACGCACGAATTAAGCGAAGAAGTTTGATATCTATTATACATACATAAAAAAATTATTTTTATCATATAAAATTTTTATAATTTTTCACCGAAGAGAATCGGATGAACCCCTGATTACTATGTGGCTCCGCTACTGTGCACAGAGCCAAAGCCAGAATATTAACTTTTTAGGTTCTGAATTGCATAACACGACTTGATGTGTTGATAAATGGATCTAAATTTAATATTTATACATATTTAATAAAATTTTCAATATAAATACAATTATCAAAAAGCAATTAGATTCGGCTGAACCCATATTCGAGCTTTCTATTTAGTCGAATTCAGGATTCAAATATTATGTGTTATGAATTCGATAATTACAACTTCAAGTGATAGTATTAGGTTTTATTAAAAGTAATTACATTTTCGTGAATTTTATCATAAATATAAGATTTAGAATAAAAAATATTGGGTTCAACTAATCGACTGAACTTGTAAGTTGTCTTCTGGTTCGGTTTTTGTTTTGATTAGTGAATTGAAAAGAATAAATAATTTAGTTTATACACACTAACAAATAACAATATGAATAGACTGATTAAAATTTGTAACAAATATGAGTTGACAAAATGGAATTAAGGTTGGTATTTTCATATTCAATTCATCACAGATGATTATTATCAATTGTTGACAGAAATTTCCTCATCATAAAATTTTAGTGACGTGACATTGTGACTTGCAACATGTCTATTTGGTAAAGAATTGTATGTTTCCAGTTAAAACTAATTAAATTGTTCAGAAAACAGTTCAAAATTGGAACTTATAAGCATATGGTAAGTTCAGTGCAAAGTGAAGAACACCATGTTAAGATGTTGATCTTCAGTTTAAACCAGTTGAAGAAACTTTCCTAAAAATAATAATGCCTTGTTATATATATCTAGTATTTAATAGCAACACATTTTTAATGATAAAAAATAAGACATCAATCGTGACAAACTAAAGTGAAAATTCTGATAAATAAAACAATCACTTTAGAAGCACAGACGTAACCAAAAAATCAAAGCGCTGAACTTATTTCGTTTAGTCTACTTGCTTATTTACGCATTTAAAAACTATATTTGTTATTCTTATATAAGAGATAATGGCGAATATTCTTGCAAAAGTTAAAATGAAATGGATTAAATAAGCGGGTCGAATTCAACCCCTCCAACTATTAGCGTATTTTAATTGCTTGATTTGTTCTTTTATCTTGTAATTTTTTTGTACGTGATTAAATTATTATTGTTCTTTATTATGATCAGAAAAAAGTCTTTTTGAAAATATTTTAGGAAAATTTTTCATGAGTCAATTTAGGCTAGATATCAACCTAAATTTTAATGAGCTAAAATGTTTAAACTAAGCTAATATATAAATCAGAGGGGCAATAACCATTCAAACTTGAACGAATTTGGCGGATTATCATTGTGAGGACTACTTTTATCACCTCTAGCGTTAGGTAGTTTGGTCTTTAATTAGCAGTTAAATTTATTCAACTTCCTCGAATATCATACTCCTCGTTCACTTTTATTTTTCAAATTTAATTATTTATTCATCAAATATTTCTCAAACCTAAAATTATACATTAATTACTATAAATATTGTGGTAAAATACTCATCAACATTGTTATGATTTAAGGGCGTGTAAATTTCAAAGTAGACAAATAACCGTCTGAAGATCATGACATTGAAATTCTAATCCCTTGTTCATACTCTCATCGATACCCCCTTGCAATATTTTTTCAATCATAATATATAATTTTTACATTTTTGTCTTTCGTCGCAATGAATTCAGTTATATATATTGATTCATCACTTGTGAGCTATGATTAGCTGGAAACAGAAGATGTACTCGAACAATTTCTAAATAGCTACCCACGACTACACGGTACTCTATATATATAAAAAAAAAATACTCGATATATACGTGATATATGTCTAATTAAAATCATTTTATATGTTGTACAGTTATATGTCACAAGCTAAGCTTATGAACCTACAGACTGAAAACTTATGTTTGAAATTAAATCACATGATGAATTCAGACTGTATATTAAAGAAATAATATTTAATATCCATACGCTGCCAAAATTCAGAAACCTAATCAAAGAAAAATATTTTGTCTTGCAGCCATTCTAGTGTAGCCAATAATAACGCGTCTATTAATACTTTTCACATTTAGAATATTCTTTGAATATTATTGAACATATTCTCACGTGATCTAACTACGGTACTTCCTCCATTTTTTTAATTGTCATATATATTACAAATAATTGTCAATTTAAACAATTAAAAAATAATAATTATTATTTTAACTTTATCCTTAGTATTAAGTATTTTTGAAACCAAGAGGCATGTACATGGATTTAAAAAAATCAAAGAAATAATAAGAGATACTCCCTTATTCCGTTTGTTTAATGAATTTTTAAGGGTTTTTTCATTGTTTAAAATAATTAAATTGTCTAAGTTTGAGATGAATGTTTAAATTTTTTTTCAAATTTTATATTTTTTATATACTACTTACAAAGTTATATTTATGATTTCACACAAGGTAATAGTAAAAATTATGACTCAAATTATACTACTTACATTTGAATATTTAAGATCCTTATGTGCTTTTTTTGTTGTACAAGTAGCGGCAAATTTATTACTCCCTCCGTCTCATTTTATGTGGTATCCTTCTAATTGGTACGGTGTTTAAGAAAAAAGGAAGTCTTTTAATAAAATTTGTAGTCTAAAATCATTCATAGATATTTGTGTGGCTGAGAATCATTTCATTAAGGGTAAAACAGAAATTTTAAAGTCAAATTGTTTCCAATCAAAGTAAGGTGACATTCTTTTTGGGACGAACAAAAAAGGACAGGGTGCCACATAAAATAGAACAGACGGAGTAGTAAAGAGGAGCCGCTATTGCTCACCCGGCTAGATGTCAATCTAACGGATGGATAGGCATAGCAAAACAGAGAGGATTTAGACTCCTCCGATAGAGCCAACAACGATTCATTTAGTGAATTGTCTTGTCTTACCAAATTTTTTACGATATTTTAATGGTGTGTATTAGTACATCAAGGCCTTAGAGAGCCGTTGAACCCTAGACAAGCCAGTAAGCCTAAAGCTAGTTGTTCAGTCATTCAACTAGCTATGCTTTGGGAAAGCATGCGATGAAGCGAGCTAGTATAGTTAATTAATATTTTTTTTAATATATGTATATTATCTCATAAAATTAGTTAATATGAAAGAGAGAAAATATATTTGTCAAATAATATTTTTAATTATTTTTTAAAGAAATATTATACAAAATCTTATCATATGACAATTAATTAAAAAGGCGTGGAGGAGTACTACTTACTACTCGTTAATGTTGTCATTGACCTTGTTAAATGCTAATCATGCATGACCACCCTACTAGACTAATTAAATTTGTTAGGACCAGGACCCCTTTTTTCCGATTTTCAAACAAATAAGGTTATGAGCACAATGTTTAACAACTCCTATTAATTACTGTCTGAAAATTATTTTGCGTATGTTAGACAATTTGTTACTTTATTTATTCCTTTAGTTTATTTTTATTTATTCACTATATTAAAACTAAATATTCAATAATTTTTATTCATTTTATAAAATCGAGAGATAATTTTACACTTAGTTCCTAATTTATCCTTATCATTAATCATCATCATTTTCCTGTTATATTTTTCAAGACACTGTATTTGTCATATACAAAGGGTGATTTAGTAAAATTATGTTTATATTATTTACTGTTTCTTAATCTCCATATCAGGTCAATAGTGGATAAATATTGTTGGATGAAGGAAGTATTTCATATTGAGTGAATTTTTTAGGCTTTTTTTTATTATTTAAAATAATTGAATTATTCAAAGTTTAAGATAGATGTTTGAAATTTTTTTCGTATTTCCGCTTTCATTTATTGAAACGCTTTATATTTTTTAATAGATAAATCAGACTATTTATAAAGTTATATTTATGATTTTACAAGGAATAATAGTAAAAATTATGATTCAAATTATGTTTTTTAATATTTTTTTATATATAAATTCAGTTAATATGAAATACAGTGAACAATCAATAAGTAAAATTTCTTCTCCAAAACAAAACAAAGAAAATAGAGGAGGAAATTTTTTATTATCAATATATATAGAATAAATTATTATTGATACATAAATATCTTTTGAAATTTTGTTTTTGAAGATAAATGACACGAATTAAGTTTTAAAATGGAAGGGTGATTCTGGCTGGAAAGAAGAATTGACTCTTAAGTAAATACATCCTAGAATTTTATTTTATGTTTTCAATTCAAGATTCCTAATTATATGCTTAAGTGTTGTGTCACGGCATGATAAGTGTCTTTCAAGGAACCATTAAAGGTTGTGTTAGGCATAGACTTTCTATTTCATATTAAGTGAATTTCTTAAAAATATTTATTATTCAAAATAAATTAATTATTGAAACTTTAATATGAATATTTAAAGTTATATATATATATATATATATATATATATATATATATATATATATATTTGCCCTTTTATTTATTAAAATTTTATATTTTCTAGTAGATAAATTATACTACATACAAAGTTATATACTATGATTTTTGTAGATAGTGAAAATTATGGTTCAACTTTTGTCCTTAAACATTTTTCTTAATATGTGTGTATTACCTCACAAATTCAGTCAATATAGAATAGAGATAGTATTGTATAACTTCATCGTTAATTATTTTATGGCTGATATTCGTGTCAAATGAATTAAAAATGGATGTAGAATTTAATTTATGAATTTCTGCAATCAGTTTAAATAATATATAATAATTATTGAGTTCATAATAATTTATTTATAGAAATATAAAATATGTACAAATGCTTTTTTTTTTTTTAAATTGAGGGTAGGGGAAAGGGAAATGAGGATTACAATATGGGGAATTGAACCTTCACCAACAAGGTAAGAGTTCAGATAGTCAACCAACTGAGCTACTAAAATTCTCATGTACAAAAGCTATTGAATTTTTGTGAAGGCATATAAATTTTTCGAATAGTTAAAAACTCAAAAAATCATATTTTTTTTAATGCTTTGATTATTTGAGAAATTAATTCCTAATACAAATAAAATTACGTACTCGTATAGAAGACAAGAGGACAAGTGGAGGACAGTTAAGTCATTCAGGCAAATGGCCAACCTCCCATAATCACTACTTACCAAACCTTTGACGTGCTTCTTTTGTTCTTCTTGTGTTTTTTCTTGCAGCGAATGACCTTTCCCTCTAACGGTTTGACACGTCATCATGCGGTCATGTCCAAACTAGAACACCATCTTCACTTTGCCTATCTGGCCACCACTCACTTGCCACGTCGATTCAAAATAGAATCGAAAAAAATTATTAATTTATTAATAATGAGTTATTGATTTAACGATTTTGATAATAGTTTTATTTATTTTTATTATCTGGTTATCTGCTCTTAACGGTTTAAGATTTTTTATTAATGGGTTAACCGATAGTAAATTAAATAATTATATTTATACTATTTTGTATATAAAATCTTTCACTTAGAGTTCAGTTTTATATTTTTATGTATGATTTGTCTCAAAATCTCAGTTATTTTACTATGTGACAATGTTTGCTTTTGAGTAAGATGCATTATGTTAACTCGTGTGCATAATTTTTAATTAAAAAAAATTATGTCAAATCTCAACAGTTAAATCGATAATTGAACCAATAATGATCAATAATTATAAATCAATAACCGATAAGTTAAAATCTTAATAATTCTTTAAGGATTTAGCATATTTATAAATTGATAAATTTCATAATCGAACTGAACCGACAGATATGCAACCCTACTATATTACCATAAGCTTCTTTGTACGTGCTTTTCACTGTCGAGAGAATTATAATATCAACTTTTATGCATCGTCGTTTATGTAATTAGTTTAAATTAGACACGAATATTACGAGAAATGGAAAAAAAATGTTTTAACAAGATTACATTTTTACAAACAATTAATCGATCTTTGTATATTTTTTAAAGTGACTAAATGACAGAAAAGGATCATTTATGTAACTAAAACAGAAAATAACAATGTTACGTTGGACAAATCTAGCAAATGGACAAATATTCATATTGTATAGCCGTTCGTCTAGTGATCATCATGATTCAGTAATTCATTATACTAAATATGTTCTGTTTTTTCATTGGATTATTATGTGATATTAAAGTGTAAATGCAAGATATATTGGTGATGCAAACAAATAAATTTGTTAAGATAAGGTATGGAAATTAATATTGAATCTTATCCTATAGCCTTTTAAGAAAGTTTTGTTTGGCTAGAAATATGCATGTACAATGTGAAACGACGAGAATTTTGAAAACGTTAAAGCCATTTATTGCTCCTGCAAAATTGTTTTTTCTTCCTATCTTTTTTCCCTTTCCACTCATTTCCGTAATACTCTCTTTATTCATTTTTAGTTATCATAAGTTTTTTAGAGTTAAATCATATTAATTTTGATTAATAATTAAAGACATATTTTCATACATAATCAACATTAGAAAAAAAATAGTTTTATTTATAACACTTTTCTCATGGCTTTTGTATCTGAATTTTTCGTTTGTCACAACAAATATTGATATTATCCCACGTGCCGCTTACAATTGTTTTTGTTATAATCTTTTTATAAATAAAAAGACAAAAAAGTAGTAACGGATAGGGCATGCAGTTGCCAAATGCGACACTTAGTTATATTTCTTCTGGTGGTAAAAATCTGTCCATGCTAAATTGTGAAAAGCATTTTGGGACTTTGCATGTATATTCAACATATTTGTAATTGTTTGCAATATTTTTCCTCGCAAAATGTACTACAACACAAAATAAATAAAATTAACTATTCTATTCATTAAGATTACGAATACGAATTTATTTATCTCTCGATCTTAAAAATAAACCTCTTAAATATTTTTGCCATTCAAAAATATTTAGTGGCATATTTCTCAAACTTAGAATGATGTGAATCTCCTTATTGAGATTCATTTAATTTTCATAAAAGGATTTTGGATCTTTAACAATAAGAGATCGGCCGCATGCATCTTGATCTCTTTGTGAATGTTTCATGAGTTGTAGAATTTTTGAGATCGTTCTTCAAGAAAATATATCATTAGTACCTTTTATATAGGCATGAGCGAGGTAGAATAACCTTCAAGAATTCTAACTGAAATTGAACTCTTCTAGTAGTGTCTCACAAAATTTTTATGTCTATAATATCATGATAATTTTTATTTGATATTCTGGCATGCATACATTTATATCAAACCTGACAAATGTCGAAAAAAATCTAGGAAGAAATCATTATATATATATATATATATATATATATATATATATATATATATATATATATATATATATATA
>DF357349.1:67219-118474 GCA_000787875.1 Solanum virginianum | reverse complement strand
TCAGTAGCACCACCGATCGCGGCCATTATGATAGTCACTACAATACCAACCACCTCCATCGTCACAACTATCTCCGTCATCATTACTAGACACTAGCAACAACTGTTAATAAAACATTATTGGAAGAGGAGATGTTTATACTAACTAGAAGGCATGCATTTCATATCATTGTAAATCTTAGCCTCAATTGTTTGCACTTAGGGGAGGTATGAATCTGAATGGTGCAGACATTAGACCAATAAGTGCATTTGTTTTTTAATTAAAATTTAAATACTTAATGGGTCTGAATAGGTCATAATCATTAAGATCTAGAATAGAGAATTAATATCGTTAAGATGTGTTCTTGTGTGGATAATATTCATCATCACTCTAACCACAATCACCACCACTAATCACCTCTGCCATCACAATCATCACCACTATCATTGTCCATCACTATTACCGTTGTCTACCATCGCCAATCTCTATCGTCATAACCACCGCCATCGCTAACTACTACTATTCGCTGCTACCGCACTTACCTCCTCCATCATTATGATCATATCCATTGCCACCTTCACCCACGTCTCTGTAGTCGTCACCATCTCCACCACCACTGTCAACCACTATCAACACTATGATCAATTCCTACTATCAACAAACTCTGTTATCACAACTAGCACTGTCACTGTTTACCATGATATTTTCTTCTATTACTACCACTACGTCCACATTAGTCAATCTAGGGGTGGCAATTGGGCTGGTTGAGTCAAATTTGGACGGGTCATAATGGGTCAAGATAGCGAACGGGTTAAGACTCAACCCAACTCGAATTTGCTTTGGTCAAAACTGGTTATAGAGCAGTCAAGACCTAACCCGACCCGATTTTTACTAAGTTTTACTTATTTTATTTGTTCTTTTACAAATTTTAGTACTTAATAAAATTACATTTTTTTTAGAACAGTAACAGTTAGTCTATATATATCCATAGGTATACTACCTCAAAAGAATAGTTCCCTCCAAAAGTGTTATAATTCCATTGGGGCTTAATACTACCAAGTCACAACCAGTCTATTGTTATGCTAATTGCTTCTGAGCTATCTAAGATTACTTGCTTATACCAAAAATAATACAGAGCTAAACAATTAAACTTACATTTTTGTATGCTGCTCTGCTTTTCATCTATACAGGTTAGGGGTTGAGTCTGCTCCTGCCATGGTATTTCTAAAAGAAACAGGTGTCAAACCTGTTGTTCATCATGGCAAGTTTATTTTCCTCATTAATTCATTCTGTTGTAACTTCACAAGATGGGACAATCTTCCATCTCTCCTCTTTTCTGCCTGCATTTTTCCAATTCCTGCACTTCAAAACCTCTTTGATTCTTCCTGGATTCATCCAGTTGATCCTTCTCATGGTGGTGAACATTTTCCATAGCTGGTTTGTCCATTTGCAGAGTAAAAAGAGATGGTCGACTGTCTCTCCTTGCTCTTCACACAAAAAGCACCTAGAACACAAGTGAAAACCTCTTTTGTTCAAATTCCCATGTGTCAAAACTGCCTCCTTAGCTAGCAACCAAGTAAAACAATTTGCTTTATAAGGTATCTTAGTTTTCCATATCATCTCCCAAGGCTAGTTTATTTTCTCTATGCCACCTGTGTTGAGATCTCCATAGGCAGAATTAACAGTGGAACACCCTTTGCTCTCCATTTTCCATACCAATGAATCCTCTTCCTTAGACTAGTTGTTTTTTTTTTATTATGACTATATAAAACATATAAATTAAAAAAATTTAAAATATTTAGACAAGATCTCTCTCGAGTCAATTTGGGTTGCATATGAACCCAATTTTAAATGAGTTGGGCTGAGATAGGTTGAGATAATAAATGGGTGGATTATTAACCCACCCAAACATAAATGAGTTGGGGGGGGGTTGGGTTCAATTTTGCCACCCCTATGTCAATCTCTATACCAACTACTTCCATCACCATAACACCAATTACCACACCCTTTTACCAACCAGTACACATTCTTTAGCCACCACCACCAACATGGCCAACTACTTACATCGACCAACTTCATCATAACAACCACAAGTAGCACCACCGATCGCGGCCATTATGATAGTCACTACAATACCAACCACCTCCATCGTCACAACTATCTCCGTCATCATTACTAGACACTAGCAACAACTGTTACCATTATGTTGTTTTTTTAATTTAAAGGAACTAGTAGTTTAGTATCTGTTGTTGATTCCAACATGTAGTAGTTTTTCTTTATCCCTAAATTGTAAAGCATGCATAGGTCAACAATTCTCTTTACATTTTCGACATTCTTTCAAATTTCTCCTTTTTGGACTTAAATTAGATTAGGTAACTTGGGTTATATTATCTTGAAAGGATGTCTTATCTACTATTTTATTCTTTCAATCACTTGCGTATTAAGTTCATTTTAATTCCTGATCAATCAGCTGGGCCTCAATTCCAATTTAGTTGGGCTGGACGTTAATCCTCTGTCTTTTCTCTATATAGCCGATTATTTTTATTAATTTCTTCTGCTCATTAAAATTGACAAATAGTATTCCAAATATATTTGGAATCTTATTTTCAGTTTGCAACCTGGTTGGATTTTGTTTTTACCATTCAACCGATATGTGAGTGGAGATGTGTACGAGTAATATTATAAATAATGATTTTTGTTGTGGAGAACCAAGCATCTCCACAGATTTGAAGCTGAAAACCTTGTCATTTATAGTTTTGTGCTTTTTATTTGTCAAAAAGTAACAGAATAAACTTACAAAAGTGGGGGCAACAAAGATTGAGCATTGATTGTTATGGACAAATGTCGCGAGGTAGTACCTTGAGGTACTCCTTTTTGATAAGTTATCTTGAAGTGCTTCATAATTGATATAGTTATATTTAGCTAATAACAGAGAAAGACATTTTGTTGATTGGATACTCAGCTATTACAACTTACTAGAAAAGACTATTGACCACTGTTAGATGGAACTTTCATGATGTGATTTGAGTCAGCTAACATATGTTGTCCAGGCAATACTCTCTTCTTGTATGATTGATTCCCCTCCCAAGTCCGATTAAAAAAGAGAGGGGCCTATATTTTATGTGGATACGGATCTCTTTAATGTGAAATGCTCAACTGTTATCCAGTTATGACTATACTTTTTTTTGCTCTGCTCCCATGATAAATTTTCACTTGCAGATTTTGTGATATGACCTATTGTCCTATCTATACAGGTTAGGGGTTGAGTCTGCTCCTGCCATGGTATTTCTAAAAGAAACAGGTGTCAAACCTGTTGTTCATCATGGCAAGTTTATTTTCCTCATTTATTCATTCTGTTGTAACTTCTGGTGGCTGTGATAAGTAATGTCTCTAAGATAGCGAGCTAAGATAGCGAGCTAAAAATGTACATGATTGTAGGCTACGTGAACAGTTCATTGTTTGTGGATATTATGGAGAAGAATAAACATCATGGTACTTATCTTGTCTCCCTTTTACCAATGCTTTTAGCTATTTCGTCAGTTTCATAAGTTGCTTATCTGATATGATTTGTTCTGGCTAGTTAATTTAAGATTTTAGTATATAAATTCCGGTCAGGCAGGTTTATTTTATCCGTGTTACTTTAGTGATTGCAATCATTGCCCCGCGCCCCGATGCTATGAAGTGTTAATTCAAGTATAGTTCCTCCAAGTGATACCACTTCACTTAGATTTCTTTTATGTCTATATTGACATAAAAGACAATATAGAATTGATCTTAAAACAATTGTTACATCTTGCCTTGCACCTTTGGCTATGCTCATTTAGAGTGTCATGAAATGGCTTGTCAAGGATAGTGCTATGCATCCAGATGCAAACAAGGAATTATACTTTACTAGTTAATTGAGGTGTAGTTTTCCATGTGACCATTGTAGTTACTGTGGTTACTCTTTATATATTTTATACATAAATATGGCAGTTCTTTTTTTAAAGGATATGGGCATAGTTGTGGCAATTTAGCTTCTTCAAATTTGTTCCCATGTTCTGCGTAAAACTGGTCTTGGCATTTTCACGACGACAATCATCTTTTAGTACATTGATCATGTTGAATTGATATAGGCATTCATAACACTATGAATGCATATCTATCTATCTTCAGACTGGCTTATTTTCAGTTGACAACATGCAGAAATATGAGTTCCAAAATTTGGGTTGTGACATAAATCTAGGATGGTTATATTTGTGTCTATATGTCTTGAGTTCTCCAATTTAGATAGTTTTACCAATTTAGATAGAAAAAACTAAGATGCTGATTATTGTTCTGTAAATCGTGGTATAGAAATATGGGAAGACTTCAAAAATTGTGCTTCTGCTAGTATGTGTCTTACAATCTTTCCTGAAAGAGTATTTAACATGGATCTTGCTGGTTTTTGTTTCATGCTTATTCAGTGCTTCCACAATTGAGGAGTATAACTTCGAAGGAATTGGGTTGTGATCCGCGAAGCTTTTCACGTGCTGGGGAGGATGCCAAGATATGGTATTGTGTTGTTTTAGCCGGGAGATATAGCCAGGAGCTCAATGAGATGCGTGAAGTAAGCTCTTTTTTCTAGTCCATTTTTCTTAATGAAAGCTTCTAGACTGTAATTTGGCTTTTCCATCTGAGATGTTTAGCTGATTTATCTTTCCATCTATTTTAGAAAATCTGAATAGAGATTAGTGGCAGATGGAGTGTGATAATTGTGATAGGGGGAGGGGGGGGGGACTCACTGAGTGTGTAAGAGAGATGTTTGCACTAGTAATACCATGAATCTGCCCGAATAGAGCCCAAACAAAAGACCCAATCCCATGAATGACATGAATAAATAAAGTCCTATTCAGCATATGTACTTTTATGATGTTAATATGGCCATGGTGGACTGCCTGCATCATACAAAATCTGTATTGTGGGTTGCTTCGGATCACCTGATAATACATAGAAGATGTGCATCTACAACAATTAGAACTGTCTTAACATTTCTATTTAAGAACTTTGAGATGAAAGATCAATTAGAATTTGGAACACTTAAATAAGATGTCAACATCTACAATAACCTGTCCATAATGATGTCTACTAGTCTGCACCTTCATATAATATATGCTTTCTCCGTTTGTTATGTCCTATATAAAATCTAAAGATTTCTTCTGTCGAATGCATTTTTCTGGTTAACATTTTTAACCCTAAAATGCCGGTAGAGACTTCCCCTGGGGCCTGAAGGACTTCTCATTATGACCGTCACTTACGTAGATTCATATGGCTTCATCACTTGTGTTACATTAAGCGGCATGTAAAAATGTTTGATTCTTTGAATGTCTGTTACATTAGCTAATGGTTAAATTATCTATCACATAAGACCATGCGCAGAATTCAAGAAACCCTTTCAAATGATGGAGATTTGACTGCAGTGGATCAAGATCTGCCATCTGCACCAGCTCTGCTTGCACTAAAACAGAAACGGCTGACATTTACCTGGCTTGATGGGGAAGCACAGAAAGTAAGCACCTCTTTCTTCAAATTTTGGCATTGGTTTGGTTAAATAGAGTTGCCATTACATTTCCTGCAGCACCGATGGTTTTTAACTTAAGCAAAATAATTATCATTGCTTTTTTATTTTATAAGATCATTCTGTTAATAGATTCATAGTATCTTGTGTTGAGAATGAAGGAGTTGTCTTTCAACAGACTGACGGAGTGAAGTCCACAGAGAACTACAGAAAACATGAATTTAAAATCTTTAGCATTTATTTTCTAGAGTGAAGATTAAATTTCTACCACCTCTTATCTTAGATGCTTAACTTGGCGTCTTTCCATTACTTGTTTGTGCATACTTAACCTCTCATCTCAAATTCTTCTAGCTTTTCCTAAAAATTTCTGTTCTAGGGAACTTCTGTAGATTTACTATTCTTCTTTTGCACAATTTTGGAGAAGATGCATTAACTGATTACCTTGATGATTTCATTTTATTTAGCTATTAGAGAATAATGGGTATAGAGGATTCATATTACACAGCTCCAACTAATTTGGGATTGAGGCTTAGTTGATCGATTACTTGGAAGACTTTAATGTCCAGTTGGTTTTGGATCCAAATGTTAATATTGAATACTCATTATGTTTTGGAGAACCTTTTTTTTCTTTTTTCCTCTTTCTATAGTTGAAAGATGCTTCCTGAACTGGAATGTGAATCATATAACTTCCTTTCCCTATGCTATCATTCTTCTAAATCTAGGCTTTTATTAATATAATCTGAGCATGTAAATTTTGATTGGTTCATATGTTACTCTGGTACCCATGAGGTCCATTATGTTGGATGACTCTTCTTTGTGCAATGTTATGATTTGCTGCATTATTGAAGGTTAACAGCTTCTCCTTTTTACAGAGTTACTGTTTCTTCTACATTAATTCAGAAGATAGTTATGAGACCTGTGGGCCAATGAGGGATATCACAAACACACCACAATTGTTTATTGTACGCTATCATAGGAATGATACAGAGGATGTTGGAAAGCAGCCAACTAGCAAATTCTCAGAATTGTACCATGTTGAAACTGATCCTGCATCTCAGCTTGTGGCAAAATACAATGGTTCTAATAAAATTGAACAGGTCAGTAGACTGATCGATCTGCTGAAATTCAATAGCAAGTTACATGATGAAACATCTTCTCCCTTGCTCTGTAGAGCAACTCATTTTTCTGTTAAATACAGCGTCCAGTGGTTTTCTTTCTTCCAAAATTCACATATTCGCTTGATACCACTTTTAGATAGTTATGCAAGGTCCCTCATTAAAATAATTAAAATAATACTTATGTTGTGAAGTTGGAAAAACTTGTTTACTTCTGTTCTCGAGCAACCCCTTATAACTAGGACATGCAAAAACAGTTCTCTTCTTTCCATCTACTAGACTGCGTCATTTTTAGTTAAATGCCTCTTTCTTTATAACATGCAAGTAATATGCTTTGCCAATAGCATTCGGCTTTCTAAACATTTCCCTGTATGGTATTTACTGAATTATCTGCTTTCATGAGAAACAATCTAAATTGGAAAATATGTAGTCTATCCTGAGATTTGTTTGACTCTTCATTATCGAGCCAGCTACTTGTACGAGAATGTTCATGATGATATATCTAGATATCTAATGTATGGTATACTGGAATGACAGATTGTGCAATGGATTTCTGAGATAATCAAAGATGGTGACTCAAAGAATCTTCCATCATTTGTAAGTTAATTTCTCAAATTGCTCTGTTCATGCCAAAAGGATCTGCTTATTTGTAAGCTCTATTCATGACAGCAGTTGCCAGTAAGTATACCAGAACTTCGCATGTGCAGAATTTATTTACCCTTTGCCTACTAAATCTATATGGAGATTGATCTATCATTTTTCACTTGGGTGACTTATGGATACTAGTCTGGGAGATACTTACGAATGCACGTGGGAGGAGTGATAGGAGCAATCTCTTTTTAATCAACGTGGGAGGAAAAGTAGATCTCAATATCAGGAGATAATGATTTCTCATTGTTATATTATTATTCATATGTCGATTATTGCAAGGATGTAAAACACTGTAAACCCGTCTTTAGCCCTTTCCTAGGCTCCTTTTCTATTTCTGTATCTTTATATATACATTTCGTTGCAGAAAGCACAAACTCCTGAATTGGTCCCAGAGGATGCAGATTCCAGTTGGTCATCTTGGTCTGAAGGAACTATTAATTCTAGGAGAGGATTTATTCATAGGGTCAAAGGTTTCATCAATAAAGTTCATGATTACAGTGGTGATCCAAGAGTTGGACCCTTCTTGCTCCTGGCAGCTCTGATCTCATTTGGTAGTGTTTGGTTTAAGAGAAGTCAGGTGGCTCAGTCAAGCGAGCCTGATCATTCAAGCCAGAAATCCAATGAGCCAGAACGTTTGGACCAGCAGACCCGAGAGCCTGGTCAGTCAAATCTGCCAAATGCAAAGGTAGTGATAAGCACTTTCAGTTTGTTCCTGAGACGATTTATTTTGACCTCTTTGGAAATTGACTTGGATCCTTTCCACCTTTTTATGTCTTTGCAGGATGCGACCACGCGAAAGCGAAGAACTCGCCCAAGAAATGATCTTGTTCCACCTTCTATGACCGACGTGGACCCAAAAGATGCTTACCAAGTGGAATTTTCAGATTCTGATACTGGCTAGATTAAAAAATTTGCAGGTGGTTTATTAACACAGGGTAGAAGCTGAAATTGGTGGCAAGCCGGCGAAAACTAGTAACCACCTCCTATACATAGCTGGTTGTGTTGCAGTCTTTGATACCATATACATTGAGAGTTTCTTGACGTGTAAACAGATTTTCTCAGTATAGTTTAGTTTTAATTTATGAAGGAAAGAGAAAATAGAGACCAAACAATATGTCATGATTCTGATTTGAAAAATTACCATAGTAGTAATATATATCGCAATTCTGATTGGAAGAAAATCTCATAAATTGTTAAGAAGCTTCCATTTTCTTCTCTTACAAATTGTTTTGTTTACTTAGAGTGAGTCAGTGAAATGTCTGACGACGAGTAAAAGTAAACTGTAAGGAAATACCAAAATCTACAAGATTAAAGTGAATGTTCCTGTTTGTTGCATTAAGAGTCCCCAAATAGACAAATGCTTTCATCAAAAACTTTAAAAATATGACTCTCTCCAAGATGAGCATAACAATGAAAGAATCTTGAAGTATCATCAACTGTAATTGTATGTATATGGTTACAATTCACCTTTTCGATCAAATAACTTCAAACCCAAGCTATTATCCTCACAATGTCTCACATGAGTAGCAATTTTCACTGGGTTATAACTTCCTGTTTTCTTCTTGCAATCGTTGTAAGGAGGAGAATGATAACACGGCTCCAAAGACTTGGCGCGAAAACAAGGCGGATTATGGACTGTCCCATTTTCAAACTTGTATAAAATCCATGGCTTCAAACCTCCAAGTCCATAAGCCACATAACCAAAAGTGGACCATCCACTTATAACCAATTTATCAGTTAAACTCAGCAAATATATTTCTGCCCAGGCCTTTCTGTCATGCATCAGCTTCTCAGTTTGTTGATGCTCTTCATGACTTGGCTGAAAAACACTAACAATCTCTCCTGTCACAGTAGGATTCCTCCAATATATGTTCCTAATCTCCTCAAAGTATCGTGGACTCAGAGATGTCAACAAGACGCTTATAGTCTTTGTCTTGCCAGATGAATTGACTATAGGCTCATTCAGGTTAACCTGTGGTAATAGATTCTCCTTTGTTGTACAAGCTAAGATTTGATTCAACACATACTTAATATTGGCTACACCTAAATTGAAAACTCTAATTTGAATGCCTACTTTTTCATCTGCTTGAGCTAAATAAGCTTGATAGTACCTAGTAATAAGCCCCCATACAGAATTTGTTGGATGGAAAAGATACCTACCCAAAAGGTGGAAGACAGTTTCTTTCTCTGGAAAAAGATTGTTTAACTCTTGCTCAAATGACGGAACCAAGAAAAGAGCAGGAACATAATAGTTATTTGACTTGACAAATAGCCAAGGGACTTTGTTGAGAAAGGTTTGGTCAGTGTCACAGAAAAATAATTTATCTTGTTCATCAAAGTCATGAGCTAAATGAAGGTAGAGGAATGAAGGTATTCTTGAATTGCCTGTGACATTATTTCTCACCATATAACCATAAGAATGTGGAGATTTCTGATTAAAGCTACTAAACTGATCAATTATAGGAAAATCTGGAGGAAGAAACCAAGAAACTTCAGGAAAAGGTTCACAGAAGAGGTCAGACAAATTAACTCTAGGATCAACAAGAAGGACTCTGTTTGTGAGAAGAGAATAAAGGAAAGCAGAAGTTAAGGTTAGTATCCTATTCCCGAAACCACTATAGGATATCCATACGACATAATTGCAAACTGAAGAATCACTACTGTATTCACCAGACTTGATAAGGTTGACTGTTCTGTTATACAATTTTGTGTAAGGTCCACATTGCTTGTGAAGAGCTTCGTATCTTCTTAACCCCGAGATAAGATAAGAGGAAGGTTTATGCTGCAGAGGTTTTCTATATAAGAGTGATCCACACCTACTCAAACAAGATGTTTCATCAAATTCAGTAGGAAGAAGACCACCAAGTAGTTTATCTTTTTGTACTGTCTGTGGTTGCGGAATGTTCTCTTCAGAAACTGTGGCTGGAGAAAAGAAAATGCAACGAGTAAGATTACTGGCCATATCCAATGCTTACTGCAAGAATTTTCCAAAATATTGATCAAAATCAATACACATTTTGAGCTACCTTTGACACTAAGCATCTTCCCTTATGTCGAGGGGATTCAGCAATTTATATCTTGGAAAAAAGTTGTTTTTGACCTATTAGCACAGTATGCTTTTCAAACAAAAGTAATCTAATTGAACCCCCTTGCATCCACCTAGCTCTGCCCATAGATACTACACAATAAGCAACTGATGAACATGTGACTACACAATGAATGGCTAAACTTGCTCCTTTGTTTTAGCTTTATTCATTATGAACATGTGAGTACATAATGAATGGCATGTCGCGTATTTTTCTATACCTATCATTCTATTTTCGACAAACTTGGATTGCAGAAGAGAAGAAATACTATACAAGTGAAAGGAAAAGCAAAAAAGTGGAAATGTAGCACCTTTTGAACGTTTAACATGAAAAATTCTAGTTTCAGCCAAAGTCCACAAGCAATCAGAAGGTATGTCTCCGAAAAAGAAGATGACTATGAAAACGGCCGTAAGAACCATCAAGAGAACAACTATAAAGCCCATGAGTGTCATTGGATTCAGACCCCATTTCGACTCTGAATTCTTTAAAACAGCACCTGATTCGCGGTCAGAAGAAACTAGCTGATCATTGAAGGTTTTCTTGGATCTTTTCATAGTTACTTGAATTCTCGATGGGGGTGACTGGGATGCACTAAAAATGTTTTGCCAAAGAGTTAACAACAAATTGAATGGTTGGTGGATACATTATGTACCAATTAACATTAATTCCGATTTACTAGTGATGATTTCTTTCCTTTGTCAACAAAGTGCAGCTCATCTTGCCTCTATTGTTGTTTCCTTTTTTGCTATACATGACTTTCTATGTTGTTCATTTTGGCTATTAAAATCTTTTGATCATTCATAGAACGTGGCTTGAGCTTTTATATTTGACACTAACTTGCTTGAAATTCGGGAAAAACATGGAGAGGTCACAATGTTGGAGGGCAAGATATGACCGTGACTAAAGAAAAAAAAGTACCATAGAAAAGATTCAGAGATACTTTGTGGTCAATAATTTGTCTACTATCAAAAGTTATTAATGTTCTTACAAGGTTAACCAAGTAATATTAGTCCAAAAAGTGAAGAAAATCATTATGGATGTTGATTTTGTATGAAAGCAAGCTTTTGACTTCTAGAGAGTTGGTATGTAAAACTAAAACTGTAAAGTGGTAAGATAAAAGATAAAAATGTAATTTTTACATAAATAATAAGAAAAGATGAGAACTAAAAAAAGAAAAGGTAATAATGCAGCCACAGCAAAATAAACTAATAACGATTTAATGATATAATATAATAAAATTTAAATTTTAATCATGTTAAATATAGTATTTAAACTAATAATATAATGTAATATAATAAACAACAACCATCTAAATAATTACTAATAGCTTGTTTGATACTACAATTTTTCAATATATATATATATATAACTAATACTTCTATAGGGTATTTCGATAAAATCAAACCAATGGTATTGGCAATATCAAAATTGTTAATGCATATATTAACACGATTAAAAATACAACTAAAGAGTATGGAGTATATTTTTCTAAATAAGTATTTTTTTTAAATAATGCAATGCATATTATTTTTACTATATCACATAAAACGACACATAAAAAAATAATACCAACATAATTAATTACAATATTTATACATCATATTCAATATTATTCTTATATACCCTGATAAAACTGCCGGAGTTTCATTCCCAAATCCCGATGCAAAGATTAGTAAACAAAGCAAGAAGGTGGCTTTTGGGTTTTTTGCCTTTAGGCTCCAGGTTGGTCATTTTATTAAGCTTTAGGTTGTAGATTTACCGTGTCCTTTGTTTGTGTGCTTGTGCCTGTCAGGCGATAAATGAAAGATGGGAGGTCCCCTGCTTCCCTACAAATTGAGTCAGCAAGAGACAAGCGCCAACCATTGAAGATAAGGAAAGCCAAATCGGACACGTGTCCACCTGATATTTCATTCTTGGTTTTTCTTCAAAAATTCTAACAGTTTTCGGTTCTTGTCTTGGAAGACTCAAAAGGGTGGTTGGAATATTAAGCTGCGGTGCTTTCAAATTGACAAAGTACCCACCTTTATCCACAATTCCCCAAGAAGGGAAAAGTTTGCTAAAGAAAATTCAATGGCGAGCGCTTCTTCTTTGGGTTCATCAACTCTGTTACAATCCCAAATTAGTGGATTTGGCGGGAGTCAAAAGCTTCAAAAGGCTTCTTCCTGCAACCCCAATTCACTAACTTTCACCAGGTTCCTCTGCTTTCTTGATTGTCTTACTTCTTTTCCCCCCTAATAATTAAGTCTTATTTTTTTTACTTGTAATCTTTCGACTTTGAGTTATGGTCCGCAAGTAAATTAGATTGCTAGCTTGCTGTGGGAATTCCGGAAAGAAATCGTTCCTTGATGTTTTCGGGTTTGTAGAATGGGTGTATGGATCTTTTTCTTGGTGCTGTTGTGGTATATATTTCCTCCATACTGATAAAGTAGACCTAATTTGACTTGGGTAATTGTTAGAGTAAAATGTTTGTGGAGGTTATTAAATTGAATTTGATAGTATCAAAAAAACCTGCAAAGAATCACTGGATAAAGAAATAATCAGTTGGTAAAATATCCGGTGAATTCTGAAATGATATTCTCGCAGGAGGATAAGTTGTTAAAGATTTTGTGATGCTCTGAAAGAGGAAAGAAGTTTAAGATATTGGATAGAAGGAATCTAATTCTAATGTGTTTATCAGGATGCAGGGACCATGGTGGGGTATCATGGTACGACATATTTAGTGGATCACCCTTGAAATTTTATTGGTTAGATAAGTAGGGGAAGGTCTGCGTACATCCTGCCCTCCCCAGACCCCACTTGTGGGATTCTATTTGGGTGTGTTATAGAACGTGGCTTGAGCTTTTATATTTGACACTAACTTGCTTGAAATTCGGGAAAAACATGGAGAGGTCACAATGTTGGAGGAAAAAAAAAAAAACTTCCTATGTTTGGGAATATATCCTATTTGAAGTTTGAGTTTCCTGTGCGTGCTAAGCAAATGGTCTTGACAAGCCAACGTTATAAGCTGGACAATCTGCAATTTAGGATTGCCTTGTGGTAGACAATTTAGAATCTAACAGCATCTAGAACCACCCTATTCAATTGCAATTGGTTGATAATGTAAAGCTCATTCATGAATGCTTCTTGGCAATGTCAAGGTCTTCTGACATTCTGATTAATTCTTGTTCAAGTCACTTTTGACTTCTATGTTTTTCAACAGGCGCCAACCATAACTTGAAATTTCATTCCAGTTGCTATTAGCTATTTATCTCACTGATGAGATTACGCTCACTGGGTTTTGCAATTTGCTTATATAGTTTTAAAAATGAGCTGGTTTCTTGAATATATCAGCTGTGTTCATGCATTTTTTGTTCTTTTAGGAGACGAGCAATTCATTTTCTTTTCTTGCTAGCAACTGCATATTCCTTTCTTACTTCCTATCTTAAAATATAGGAAATTTTACTAGTAGGCGTTTATTTTTCCGCACCTATGCCGCCTTATACTAGCGTCACAGTCTGTCCAAATATAGTTCCTAATTTTGTTTGTAAATGCAGGAGGAGAGTTCATACTGTGGTCAAGGCTTCTTCTAGGGTGGATAAGTTCTCAAAAAGCGACATTATTGTTTCTCCATCCATCCTTTCTGCTAACTTTTCTAAATTAGGAGAGCAGGTTTGTGGTCATATGTATCTCTTGCCCAACCATTTTTATATTGATCTTATAAAGGTGCATTTCTATTTGGATACTAGATATAAGAAATATTGCTATGCATCTACAAGTTTATAATATTGAGTAGATACATTTTGCCTTTCTGATTTTAGGTCAAGTTCTTTTATGAATTTCTTCTTTTTTTGTTTGTGGTTTCCCTTAAAAATGGCTTTCAAGCTGGTTAATCGTTCATCACATTTAAGTGTTTTACTCTTGTGCCTTTCATGCATTTAGGTGAAAGCAGTTGAGCAAGCAGGCTGCGACTGGATTCATGTAGATGTGATGGATGGTCGATTTGTTCCAAATATAACTATTGGACCCCTTGTAGTTGACTCCTTGCGCCCTATCACAGATCTCCCATTGGATGTGCATCTGGTATTTCCTATTTTTCATGTGGTAAAACTATTTCAGGTCTATAGGCATGAAAATGCTTTTGCTTATGTTCAATTTCAACCGACCGTTGCAGATGATTGTCGAACCTGAACAGAGAGTACCTGACTTCATAAAAGCAGGTGCTGATATTGTCAGTGTTCACTGTGAGCAATCTTCTACAATCCACTTGCATCGTACAATAGATCAGGTAAGAACTGTCTCTCTTTCTCTCTTGTTTTTTCCTTAGTCAATTTGAATTAACAAAAGCAATGTCTCCTTGCATAATATGTACTCCAAATTGTACTTATGATATCATACAAGGAGTCTTGAAAGTTCTCATCAACAGTGTTTTCAAAAGTTTGCAACCTGATGAATTCCTCTGCATCGACTTTTTTGGATTGCATAATAGGTTGGTCCGTGAAAAGTAAATTTTTTTGGATCAAATACAAACAGTAAAAAGGGTATTTAGCTGCTCTATATAGAACTGTTTGTAGTAAGTGCACAGTATGACATTCAAATTGAGCTATCTTAGTAGTATTGTTGCATGGTTTCTGTTTGGTTACTGCAGCTAGTTGTGCGAACCATAATATGACTACTAAAGTGATCTTCCAAACAAAGAATTGTGTTCTTCAGTGTGTTTCTATGAAGTTTCTGCATTTTTCTGTAGGAGCAACCTACAAATTTGCTACCTTTTCTTTGGGAAAAGGCCCATCAGCTGCATACACTTGCTAAAAGTTTTGGCAGGACTTGTTAAGTGTCTTTGTCAGTCTTTTGAAATTTTTGGCTTCACATATCTAAAAGGATTTACTGTTGATTTTGTGACTTTTTAGATCTTTTGATGCTCAAAGGCATGCTTGTTTTTGTCAAAAATTTGTCAATAATGACTATCTACTCATAGGAATTCGATTGCAAACCTCCGTAAAAAAATGGCTACAGGAACGGGCTTCTCTCAAGTTAAGATTGTTAAGAATGTTGTGCATAAGTAACAGAACATCACCAGCCTAACGTTTTCACTTACTACAAATTTTCAATTCGTAAGATCAATCCATGATTCACAGTATCCTTTATCAGAAGTCTAAATACTGGTTCATTTACCTTTATTGCTTGCTTTTTGTTTAGGATATCAGTTATAAATGACTTGTTGGAGTAATCGATTAATTATTTGTGATGAATTTTGTTACTTCTATTATAGATGATGTCTCTCTGAAACACTTTTCACACGATGCAAAGCATCCTCACACCATGGGGATAGGAAAAAAATGTGGAGTGCTTGTTTTTCTTACATTGAACACTTACTCATTTAAAGTTTTGTTTTTAAAGTTTTTGATTACCTTTTACATGATCTACTTTATCTATTTAAAAAATGAACTATTTCTCCTAGAGAAATTATATAGGATCATGGTTGGGTGTTCAATGTCATTGAAAATGGTGTGCTGTAATTTGTAATTATGAGAGCCATAGGTGTGATATGGAAAATCAGCTGGTGATATTTCAGAATATTATGATTTTATTACCCAAAAATAGTTCTAACTTCATGGAAACTTGTGTTTTTTAGCTGTCTTATTCATTATTTTATCTGTGAAGTGCGTCTTGACCACCTTATTGATTGTTCCCTTTTCAGATTAAAAGTTTGGGAGCTAAAGCTGGGGTTGTCCTCAATCCTGGAACCCCTTTAACTGCAATTGATTATGTCCTTGATGGTAAGATATTGCTTCTTAAAGACAACCGTTTTTATGAAGTAAATGGTTTCATTGATGGCATCAAGAAGATGAAAAATGACAAGATATGACATCCAAAAATAATACTGAGCTAGCTCCATAGCCTAAAGTGTCTACTCTAGAATTAAGGGAGTTAACAGAGAGCAAAAAGTCGTCATGAGAATCTAGGCGGAACCAAATTGTGCCAGCTAAACAGAAACATTAAGCACCTACCCTTTATAGAGAGATTGGGAGTTGATTCACCACCAAAACATCTCCTATTTTGTTCTGTCCGCAAAACCCAAAAAATGCTAGAAGAGCATCATTCTCCAAATCTTCCTGATGGCTCTATCAACTTTCAAAGGCTTCCTTAGTATTCCGAGGACCCAACTAAGTCCAAAAATAGAGAAGAACGTGCTCCATAAATCTGTAGCAGCTAGAAACAAATGATTGTTGGTCTCTGTACTGTTACGACACTTGTTGCAGCTATTAACACTTTGGAGTTTTCTTTTCCTTAAGTTTAAAAGACAATTTTTCCAAGATGATACTCTTTAGTATTTTTCTTGATGATGTGAGATTCAATAATGAAAATGGGACCGAGTGATGGGAGAGGTACTCCTCTAAATAGGTGATATAGATTATGTTATCTTTTAAGCTTGACTTCATATGGTAGAAAAACATGTCCAATCACCTTAGCTCCTACTAGTCTGAGCTATGATGAATATTAGATGGATGAATGAAGCAAAAGCATTGGAAGTATACCCTAGAACTACTTGTATATTAATTTGGGTGCTCCAATGAAAAACATTCGTTAGAGATATTGATTCGAGAAACAAGTTTTTAGAGTCCCCCACATCAGCTAGTTTTTCGTACTGAGTTAGACTCGAGGTATATTATTCTTAATATGCTAATTAGAGTCAGAACTCAGAACCCATCCTTACCTCCTAAGTTAGCTGTTAAAGTTGAGTAAGCTCGAGGTCCCTTTTTCTTAATTTGAGGTCCCGTATTTCAATATTTAAAGATTTCATCACTCTTTAAAGGCTGGTGAAATGAACATGTAGAGATTTAGCAGAGTTCTAATTTGGTTACAAAGGATCTTGCGTGCTAGATCAGAAAAGGCACTAAGGTTTGAATCCAAAGTGAGCCAGGGCGATAAATTGCTTATGGGTTCTTTTTCGTGCAACAGCTGTTGATCTGGTGCTGATTATGTCTGTAAACCCTGGATTTGGGGGACAGAGCTTCATTGAGAGTCAGGTCAAGAAAATCTCAGACTTGAGAAGAATCTGCGCTGAGAGGGTAATTGTTTTACCATTTTTCAATCTCTGCAAACTATGCAATGTGATAACATTCCTATGTTAACTTTGCAGGGATTAAACCCTTGGATTGAAGTTGATGGTGGAGTTGGACCCAAAAATGCTTACAAGGTGAATGATGCTCTCCCATGCTTATAAATCCCTCTCTGATTAATCTTGTTACTTGACCTTCATTAACTCTGAAAAGATTTATTTTTCTTCTTGATGTATTGTTGGGTTAAGTCATAGGATGTGAAGGAAGGGTAAATCTTACCTGCAACATTGCAAGTGGTGTGCAAATGTCACTACTTGATTGTATCTTGTGAATTTTAATCTTTTTCTAAATTGTTCTGATATTCGATCTGGTTTCATGGAGCAAAACCTTATCTTTCTCCATATTTTGCTATTTATTGTTGCGAGCGTGTTTTATATTGTACTGAAGAGTAACCTACTTTCAAGTTGTAGAGAATTGTGTGGTGATGACAAAGTGAACATGGTGCATCGTAGCAACCAAACCATTTATCCATACGAGATTATAATATAACAGTCGTTTTTCCTTGCAGGTCATTGAAGCTGGAGCCAATGCCTTGGTAGCTGGTTCTGCTGTCTTTGGAGCTCCTGATTATGCTGAAGGTAAGGATATACATTCTTTATTTTGCCATACTGAGAAGCTGAGAACGTGATGTTTATTTATCACTAGGCTTGAAACTTACATGTTGTGCAAATATGTTTCAGCTATTAAAGGGATCAAGACAAGCAAGAAGCCTGAAGCAGTTGCAGTATGAGGTTTCCACCACTTGGTTCAAGTAACTGTTAATACGGAGTTGTTTCTGTGTATGTTCGTCATCAATTTCTGATTTTTCTTCTTCATTTTCAGTCAAATTACAGAAGATAGTTATTTCCTTTTCATTATCATATCTTTATAACCTTTTGTGATCAGTAGAGGGAGCCATGTTTAAGGTTAACCGTCGTATCTTTGTATTCATCACACGTACAAAAAGTTCATGCCACATGTATTTACAATGGAGAGAATTATGTTATCCATAAATGGTTTACAAGAGGATCACTATTAGTGGATTGTGATTTCGTCGTTTTTAGTTATTTACATTTTTATGGAGTTCTCATAGTAGCTTTATCTGCATTTGACTCAGATGACAGAGCAATACATAGAAGCAAAGCATTGAATATTTGCGAGACTGCAAGCATGGTTCACTCTACAACGCGTACACAAATGGGATAATAAAATAGCCCACCTCTCAGGTGGTGTGATATAATTATGTTGTATAACTTTTGTTGCATAGGAACAATGATTATCCAATTTTGAAGACATTTATAAATGTTAATAAGTTAGTGTTGAGTTCCGAAAACGCCCTTGGCCTCGAGGAGAAGGGGAAAAAAAAGAAGGAAACGACAAACTTGGTTACAAGCTGCAACAATTTTCTGTGGCGCTTCACCAAAATCATTTATATATCCAGATGTTGGATGCTGCGGGAATTGAAAAAGATAATATATGTAGAACACAATAAACATTTGATACAGATAAAAGCTACAAAATTTCATAAATTGTACAAGCTAAAACAAAATGACGGTTAGAGTGAGACCAACTCATATATTGACTTCCAAACTTTGAACTACAATTGGCTTTTTTTAATAATATAGCCACAAAAATTGGAAGCCTACAGAAATGAGGCAACAGTACTTATTATAAGGAATTCGATAAAAGAAAAGAAAAAGGGGGAAATTTTGAATACATAACATGGAGAGAATCACCATGAAAATGGACTGACTCCTAACAAGAAAATCTCATTCTCTATGTTCTTGATCCATTGACATACTCGATTGCACGTCTTAATAGCTAGAGCCTGTGAGGCAGAATTTACCAAATGTAAGAAATCTGAAGGATCACAGTTAAATAGTGCAAGCATCACATTCCCAAAAAGAAAAGAGAGTTATAGGATCACTACTGGTGAATACTACCTACAAGTCAAGCAAATTGGTGAAGCTTTAAACTAACAAACCACATTAAAGTTTGAAAAACAAAATCAGCTTTGATGTACTTATCAGAATTTCCGCATACAAAAAAGGTAGTCATTGCATTAAGTAAACTGACGCCAGTCAAGAAATAACATCTCAAATAATAGCTGTTTGGCAATGATGCACAAAAATAAGTTGACAAATATCTAGGGGTGGCAGGATAAGATAATAATCATAAGGTACACCTTGGGGCAGTTTTGTGGAGCAAATAGTGAGATTTTGATTTCAATCATTAGGGGTTAAGGACCTGGCCATTAACATATCTCATGAGTCATTTATAAGTGGTCACCATCTCGTTACAGTACAGAACGGAAGTGAACTAAGGTTTGTTAAATCTCATTGGTCTGCATGTTTGAATTGCCAAAAGTTTCAATACCTAAACTGTCCCAAGAATAATCCAGACATTCCTCAACCAAAAATTGGAGACATCTCTAGCACATATAGTTAGAAAGGCACTCTAAAAATAGAAGTGACACTCGGGATATCACTTAGACAAATAACAGGCTTAAAAGAAAAAATAAATAATAAAACCTTGTCTGCCAGGGGATCAAATGCTGCATAAAGTTCAAAATCCGGAGTAACCCAGCACAGTAGAACTGCAAGATAAAGGTAAGAAGTTATTCCAAGGGGAACTAAAACATTATCATGGGACAAAAGCATGAGAGTTGTTGTCTGCATTTCTGCATTCCCAACCCAGTATTCAGTAACCATTGAAAGAAATAAAAATAAAATAAGGGTCAAGGTCAACATTGGAACCAAAAATGTGTTACACTGAACTTGATTGTAGCGAGCCCTTCCCGAAAGAATTCCAACTTGAAGGAATATGATAATGATGCCAATTAATTACTACATTCATCCTCAACAAGAAAAATTCATTTATTTATGTCTATGCACTACATTTAGAATTGGCTCAATGTACAAATATGAAAAGTAATTTTAAAACAATACCTGCAAACTTGCATGGGATCACACTTTTCTTGCAATTATAACTCACTAGATTTATATTCTTTTTTTTGTTCATGAAGAACGACTAACAACAACATGAAATACAAAAAAAATGAATAGGAGAATGCTTTTTCTTTTTTGGACGTCTCTTGCATGACAACTGTCAGTGTCTACCCACAGAGTTCTCATCCCAACCTCAAAGCTTTGACAAGAAAATTAACCTGCTTTACGGTACTATGCAAGCAGACAGATGGATAGATCTAGGTTCTATAGACTTGTTTTAAATTTGAAAAACAAATTAGGATATGTAGCTAAATTTGTATGGTTCGTTATGATGGAAAAAGTTTTGGTGACAATGATCACAAAAGGCAGCAGTGACATGTCAGCTGTAGTTCTCTGACAGCATCTAGGAAGGAAATGGCCGTAATATTGATTCATGTTCACTGTTTAATTAATCGCTTTCTTCTGTCAAAAATGTTATATACAAACATTCAATTAGGTGAAGAAAATAGTAAGGTTTTCATGCTTCAAGAGCTTTACACAGGCAAGGAGGCAAGAAGCAGCCAAAGTACGCACCATAATTTTCATCCCTTCTGAACTGAGTTTTGTGCGGTCCAATTTCCTTGTCATGCATGGATGCATAAAGCTTCTGGTAAGCTCTATATAACCTGCAGATGGAAGCTCTCATTATTAAGGAGTGGGGTGGGGGATGGGGGAAGAGAGACAGAGGTATTGTTTGTTATGAGCAACTTGATCTTAAGTAATACCTTTTCTGCTGTTGTCTATTATTTACTGGTGAGGAAAACTCCGACGACACATACTGGTCAAGATAAATACTTCGATACATAAAATGCCAAAGTCCAGCAGGACCACCAACACTTCTAAATGCTTCAGCAAACCTCTCTGATGATTCTCTAGTATGTCCAGGCTGACTCAGATGATGAGAGATCGCTCCAGAATGAGAACCATGATCAGCAGGTAAATCCTCAACACGCATGCCATCATCTACCATGGATCTTTGAACTTCATTAAGTACATTGGACTCCACAAGTACCTTTTCAATATGAATCCTAAAGGATAGATAAGAGCTTTGCCTTAATATTACTATTATGGAAGATAAAAGTTGCTCAGTTTAACAAGCAAATGCCTCTTGCTAGAATTTAAGAACAGATATACATGGATCATATTTCCCATGGTTCAGATCTAATGGAAACCAAAGAAAACTTCAGCTTTGAGAATTAGAACCAAATGTACTTGAAAAAAAGAAGAGAAATAACATCATTTACCTGCAATTTTTAAGATGATGAAAGGCATCTGAACTTGTAGTAAGCAATATTAAGTATGTGTCAACCTGCAATATACAGCACCAAAGTTGGGTGATCTGGGACCATTAAAAAAAAAACATCCTAGAATTATTGTAAGGCAACCTACTATAAAGAATCAAAAAAGAGATTCAACTTAAAATCTTTCATCAATAGATTCTTTCTCTGTATTAAGCTGGCGGTCTTACTTTGCATTGTACGGAATAAGAGTTAACATTTATATTTTTTTACAAAAAGCAGAAAAAATATCAAAGATAAATAATAGCTTTTGACAGATTTGAATTTTTGTAAGAATGCATCTGCAGTACAAAGTAATAAATATTAACATTTGAAGGGAAGGAAGTACACAACGCTTTGGGAGAATGGGACTATTAAAGAGTAAATTGACACAATCCCAACTTACATCGAGGTAATGCACATAAGCATGTAGAAATGCCATTGGATTATATCTTGGTAAGCAAATTGGTGAGAAGGATTCTGATGTCCTGCATGACATCAATGAAATGTTATAACATAGCATCCAGGAATAGTATAAATGGAATGCAGAGTGGGCTGTAACATGTGATCTATCATTTATTTTGTTATCATTTTCTTAATATGGAAGAAACCCCAACACCAAATCCTCTCTGCCCAAGAGTCATCAATGGTCCTTTCCCAATTTCCTCTCTTGGTGACAGGAACCCAAAAATCAAGCTTGAGTCCTTTCCCTAGGTTATCACTCAGTTTGAATATATAATCTCTCAGCCAGCAATTAGACTTCCTCCATTTCAATTTTTTTGTCCTACTTTCCTTTTTAACCTATTTGAAAAAACGTGTCAAGTCAAAACTACACAAATAAATTGGAACGGAGGGAGTACTGTCATTATGCAAGGAATGATCCAACCGTTCACAGTCAACAAGGGCACATAAAAGAGAAAAAACTAAAGTAACAATGAGAAAGAGAAGCATTACAAACACCAAACATAGAATAAAAGAAAAGAATTTGGATACGACGTCATGATGATAAACAACTCCTAGCCAGACCAAAAGATACATTAGCTACATGCTGCCACATGACACAAGACAAATGTCCAGGAGAGAACTTGTAAGTGAGTCACTACACCAAATCAATGGGGACCATATGCATAGAAAATGAAAATTTCCACAGCAGCCCCAGATCATTTGATGACCATATGAATGTTTTGCAACCTCAAGAAATATTTGGTCCTTTGTTGCAGAAATGACTTGATCAAAGCACATGAAACATAAGTGAATGAAATCTTGGAAACTTTGAAATGTAACAACTAGAAGAAGTGATCTAATTATGTGAAACCAGACTCAATATAAAGTAATGGTTAAATTCATAATAGTAATTAATAAAACGCTACTATACCATCCAACCAAGAATGCAAGGACAAATATACTAAAATTAGCACAGCCATTTACAGTAACATCTGTATCCTCAAAGGCCATGTCTGCCTCGATACCTGACTGCATTTAGCAACATTGCCCAATCATTTATTCTGAAAGGTCAGCAAATTTGGGTACAATATGAGCCATATATACAAGGTTTTTAGGACGAGTTACCAGCCTAATAAGGCTAAACAGAACAAAAAAATATGCATATACACGTGTGAAATGAGCTTGTCATTTATCACCAAACATTTGCCCAGATACAGAATAAAATGGCCCAAAAATAATCAGAAGTTAGCTGAACTTGCCTAAAAGATTCAGAAGACGTAATAAAGTTGGAGAGCAATAGCATATCATCAGGGTGAAGCGATGCTTTTTGTGCACCAACAAGACTGATAACCTGCAAACGAACTTTAAACAGGATGCTTTAGACAATGCAGTATGCTGGAACCTATGCACCTCTGAAATGTGCAATTTGAAAGAAGAGTTGAAAAGAAGAATAAGAAATAGAAACAGGACCTTGTGTTTACACATTAGTAGGGCAAACAGGACCCCTGAGTCAGCTACATCATGCAAGATCGCACTAGCAGCTTGCCTTGTAGCATAAGCAAGTGGAAGACATGTGTAAGCATGGAGGAAGTTAGCTGGGTTCCTGGAATCAAAATGACATCATTATTAGTATAGGAAATGACATCATTATTAGTATAGGAAATGACATCATTAGCACAGGTACAAATAATTTCTATTAAAACCAAGTAAAAAAGTCTGCATCATCAACAAGGTATACGGAACAGCATATTCTAATAATTCAACCGACAAGCTTGCCAAGATTTTCCCCCTGGAAGAATGTCCAGCTTGTATCTTAAAATTGAGCAGAACGTTTTGGAAGGAGTAAATGTCTACATCATCGAGAATATGGTTAAAAAAGCTTCCTTTAATAGTTAGTGTTGGGATTACAAAAACAGAGACAACAAAGATGAGGAAGAAAAGGATGAATCAACTGCAGGGTGAACACAAGTCTAATATATAGCATATTCATAGGAAAGAAACAATTTTATCACAGCACTTCAGTTTATTTTTCATGACCAAGTAAACTTTATAGGGAAGCAATATTAACATCTACTATATTCAACAAGTAGAAGCTAGAAAAGAAAGAAGACTATTCTTTCCATCAGCTTAAGAAAACAGTTGTCCTAGTTATGCGAGAAAGCTAGAACTGATAATACAGGAAAACTCAGCAGAGATGGAACGGAACTTTTCCTACATATAGAATTTTTATGCTTTTCCTTTTTTGCAATGGTAAATATTTTCTTGTGACCATCTTGTCCACAACTTATAAGCATAAATTTTATGCATTGTCAAATCCCCCCGATCACAGAAAATCTTCTAACCAGTAGGAAGAAGAACAATTTTCACTTTTTTATCATTCCTAAGCAGAAAAATAACTTCCAACTTCTTATATTGTTTCAGTTCCCTCCCCCCACTCACCCCACCCCAGCTTTATGGAAGGAGGATAGTGTGTTTGAATTCTTCTACATCTCTCAAGTATGTTTCCTTCCCATATGTAATAAAAAAACAAGTCAACAAACAAGCTCCAGAAGTTCTTCTAAGTTTCAATGATACAGAATGTCCTACATCTCTCAAGTATGTTTCCTTCCCATATGTAATAAAAAACAAGTCAACAAATAAGCTCCAGAAGTTCTTCTAAGTTTCAATGATACAGAATGTCCAGTACTCTTGAGATCTAAAATTTCTGCGCTTACACCACAGTAGACAAAATATATGTTATTACAATTAAGGAATATATCTTTTATAGTTCTTTCAGATTTCCATTGATTTGATGTTACTGCAGACTCAGTTTTAGTTGTTGCAAATAAATTAGTCTCATGATCTCATCAGTATATTTCTGCAAAATAGCAGTTAAATATTAATGTGTGACCAACTCATCTAAAAGCTTAAGTAGGTAGAGAGAGCACATTTACATTTACATTTACATAATTATATTCTCAATATGACCCCTCACGTGCAATCCTGATTCTTTTTTCATGAGCCAAGCAAATGGTAATTCTTTTTAATAATGGATGGCGATGAGATTCGACCAAGACGTATGTCTTTTCTGATACCATGTTGAAGTGTTTAATATCTATAAATTGTTAGAGAAAGCACATTTATATCTACTTAATTATATTCTCAATCATATGGCATACTGTCACCTTGCCCCAGGATTTTAATAAAACTTCTGTCTCATATCATAGTAGATAAATTATATGATTATGATTAATGGATAAACTTCCTTAGTTATTTCTTAAGTTCCAAGGAGACAGGATTATCTCAGTACTCTTTAAGATTTAACAATTGTCCTCACTCACCACAGATTCAATTAGCAAAACTAATATGTACTCACCACAGTAGATGAACTATATGATTATTCAATTAGCAAAACTAATATGTCACGAGAAGTAAAATGTACCACGATAAGCATACAGGCACAGAGAGAGAGAAGGGAGAGCATAGACACAAACCAACTGAATGAATGGATTAGAGAAGAGAAGACGACGTCTGTTCCTCCAAGCAAAGGAGTCATGTCAAATTTAGGGTTCTTCTCGAAACACTTATTCAGAGACTTTGTAAGAATAAGTATCATCTGCATAGATAACAACTAATACATGAGCAAATGCATCCATCTGTCAGAACAACACAGTCAATTAACATGCTAAGGAAACTATGACCAGGGCAGCACCTCAATTAGTAAAAAATTAAACAATCAAAAGAACCAAAAGGAGAAACAAAAAAGAAAAAGATTTGACTTACCTGACCATAGAGGAGCTCTAGTTGTCCCTTCAGTGACTGATATGGCTCTTCTGTACAGCTTATGCAAACCAAGTAAATAGGTCCTTTTACAAGAAACACAACCTGAAACACAAGCCTTAAATCTGTCAAACAATATATGCAAATCAGGTAGAACATATTCAAAATGCTCAAGCAGAAAGAAGATTTCCAGTTAAGTTGCCAAATGTTGCAACTCAAATGCAAATATTTCAAAATAAACCTAGGTGATCACTTGCAAAGCCAAACAGCATATGGCCATCTTCTCTTTCCTTCTTTTCTTCAATGCCGATTTAGGAATAATGGCATACAAGCATTTAAAAAGAAAAACAGGACTAGCATGAAACTGAAGCAAGCAGGAATCATATACATCCACACTATTGATGTGGCGCCTACGATTTCAAGTCCCACAGAGAGGGTGCGGCTGGGCTTTCCAGCAACTCTTCCACAACTTGGATCTTTGGCTAAAGTGCCCTTAATTTCTACAGATGTCATTCAAGATGAATTTCTTGGACTCTATCTTGGCCTACTGTTCGCACACCACAACAATTTCTCCCCACTACTTATTGAGACTGATTCCCAGGTATTGCTAAATTACCTTTGATGCACTCTACCGAAGTAACCCTTCTTACTGCTTGCAGGGACCTATTAGATAATATGCAGGGAATGCGGATTCGCTACATCTATCGAGCACACAATAAAGTGGCGGACTTAATGGCGAAACACAGCAAACATCTAGCTAGTAGCACAGACCTCACTATTAGGACCTATGTACACCCCCCCTGCTCCCCCCGACCCGCTGTGTCCCCAATCTTTAATGCAGCGTGATGTTAGTATATAATAATCAGTAGGTTACTACCTTGGTGTCGACCATACAAGAAAGCACAAGTTCCATCATCATTGCATTATAAAGAATTTTGACATAGAGACTGACCTGGTGTTTCCCGGCTCTGACCAAATTGACTCGATCACCCCTGAAAAAGAGACCAATCAGGCAAACTTCAATATCCCGCTATGACTTCACTGAAAAGGAAGGGGTTACCAGGTAACAAGGTAGCCAAAAGATGAGCTTATAAGAAAAAAGAGCAACTCCATAATTCATTGGAGAAGTACCCATTCTCAACAAATGAAATGATGGCCTGCAAAGTGGCTGAGAATCCGGCAAGCTTGTGTTCATCTCCATATCTTCAAACGAATGATAAAATAAAAATAACAAATCTCAGAGGACACTAAATATGATTAAGAAGAAACAGACAACAGTATATGGTACTTCTAATTAATAAATGCCATTCAGCACTCTGGAGGGGGTCTGCTTCAACACTGACCTTGAGTATATTGGTTTTCCTGAGTGACTCAAGATAAAGAAGTGCTTCTTTCTTTTTCTCCAGGAAATAGAAGCATCATCCTGCACTTCATCAATCAAAAGATCAAAAGAACTTGAACCATATCAATAGAGGATCTCCTTTACTTTCCTTTTGATGTTACTGCAGACTCAGTTTTAGTTGTTGCAAATAAATTAGTCTCATGATCTCATCAGTATATTTCTGCAAAATAGCAGTTAAATATTTTTTGATTGTCATTTTCATTGAAGCGAGCTCTTAAACATATCTTTACTTGTTTTTCACCAATTCTAATTGCAAGTTAAGCGATAGTTTAAATCAATGAAAATGCAGCTGGAAGTCTTGATAAATAGAGTGTATGCATTAGAGGAAATATTAAATGTTGTAAGCTTAGAGTGTAATTGCTACCACATCCCCTGCTTATCTCAGTTCATGTCCTCTAAAACCTAAATGTGAGATTTGAGCCTACAGAGAGTCATTCATTCGAACCTTATTGCAGCCTACAGTTTGTCCTCAATTTGACATTACTGGGTTAAAAGACTATCTAGAATCAAACTTCTCTGATTGCAAAGCACTGTTTTAGGATTTGCTAAACTAGCCACAATTATTACTTAAAGAGTTCACATTCACTAGCTTCTGTTGGACTCACTTCATTGCCGTGGCGTTTCCCAGGAAGCCATTGCACCTGAGAGTTCGAACCTCTGTCAAAAGAACCACCATTGCCAATTTCAAGAATCTCACCGTCGACCTCCTCAATGCCATTGTCCCTACTACTGGCGTTGCTACTTCCTCTTTCACCAGCATAGCCACTGCTACTAGGACTTGCCGGCACCTCCATTTCTTCGGAATTGTTCCTCCGCACAACTGTCGAACTGCTAATGTCTTCCAACACATTGCTACGAGACAGCTCTTCGGAGTTATGAGCTCCGGAATCCTGATTCAACAGTCCATTCGCGAGCTCGTTCAGCTTATCCGGATTCGATGGCAAAGCTTCCTTGGTATCGAGGTCCGAGTCAAATTCGGATTCGTACTCGGATTGACCAACTGAAATTGAGGATAATTGATTCTCGATGGCGTCCAAAGACTGATCGATGGAGTTAGTGCTAGGGCCAACCTTAGGTTTTCGATCATCGTCCGATAAATCAGCGTCCGAAGGCATAGGTGAGAACTGTCAACCACCGGGGACCGAAAACAGTAACAGAATCGTCGGGATTTCAGTAGGATAAGAAAAAGTAGGACAATTAACCTAGCATAGGAGATGAATAATCTGCCGTGAAAGTTGGAACTAATGGAATTCAGTATCCATTTTCCTCCTTACCAATCCCCAGGTACAGAGCGACTCACTTCTCTGACCGGTAGGTGACTTCGCCGAAGTAGAGCGCCTGCAACGGTTAGACCGGGTTCTGTATCTCACAAATCTGGGCTTCGAGTGGTAAAGCTGTTTGATTAGATTGGGGAAAGTGAGCATAGACGATATTGGGACCCCCTATTTTTTAACTTTTACCGTGTTTCAAAATACTCCATATACGTATTGAGTATTCATGTATTTAGAGTATTTAATTAAAATTAATTCAAAGACCTGCGTAAAGATTTAACAAATATAATTTTAATTAATTTTGATCGTGCTAAATTTATTTATTTATTACAATAGGAGGATGTTTAAAGAACAAGATATTAGTATATTAATTAGTGGTTGACGACAATTTGTGATATTCTACCTAATATATTTATATGTTTATATAATAAAATATCAATAATTACAAATACACTATAGCTAAATTGAAAATTAATCATATTTATGCATTTAAAAAAATTGAAATTTGATTATTGCATCAATATAATAACATTCGTTGTCATTATTTAACAAATATTCTAGTGTAAGGTTAATATTTTTGTAGACGTTGATGCGCACGTGCAAAACACGTATGCTAAACTAGTATACAATATATGCCAGATATATCTAATTATGTGTACTTGAACAAATAGAATGTAACTGAAATGTTAAATTTTAAGACTAAATCACGCGTCGAACGACTAATCATTTTTTATGATATATTTTATTGAAAGATATTGACTTTTTTTAGTTATGTGTCCGATCAAAATTTCAATGCTATTGTATGTGAATTAGATTTTATAAAAAACGTTCATATAAGTTATACTTTTTTAGCAATAATGTAAATGTTAATGAGTGTTTACTCATCATTAAGAAAATGTATTTGGATTTTGGATTAGACTTTATAAAAAATAAAAAGATAAATTAATTCATAAACACATACATATAGAAGTTGACATTGAATTCGTTATGACATGTGCTTGTTGCATGGTTATTGTATATGATATTAATTTAATGAAATGTATCTGAACAATTTCATGAAATACGTATCACAATCATAGTATTATATAAGAATAGAACAAAAGATAAATTACATGTTGTATAATAGTCTTGCCTTGTTTAAATTTTCAAAAAAACAAATTTTGTCCTATGTTATCCCGCCCCAAGTCTCCAACTTAGCATTAAAAGTGTTTCCCTCCCACGACTCTAAACATGTTTGCCCCGCCTTCGTCCCACCTTGCACCATTTGCCATCATTACATTTAGGAATCAACTTCAAATATATGTGACTAAAGCCGCAAAATTCTATTACTTTCTCCGTTTCATTTTATGTGACACTGATATGGTGTTTTAAGAAAAGAAGAAAGACTTTGAACCTTGTGGTCTAAAACAATTTTTAAATATTTGTGTGGTTATAAATCATTTCATTAAGAGCAAAAGGGGAGTTTTAAAATTAAAATATTTCTAGTTATAATAAGGTCTTTTTGAGGCAGATTAAAAAGGAAATAACACCATATAAAAATAAGATGGGAGTACAATTTTTTGTCAAGTTTGGTATAGCGTCCCAAACTTTAGATTCGTGTGTCTGAAGTTTGGCAAAAAGATCAATAGTAGAAGTTTGACGCAGTTTACCATAAACGAGAAATGTAAAGATTATCCAATACTTCTTTCATATTGGTCATGTTAAGCAAGCTACCACAATGTAGATTAGAAAGAATGCAAGCCACCACAATGCCTTAGTCTATTGAATTTTATGATATACCACTCGAACGTTGACATGTCTTTTCCTTTCTTCGTTCTAACTTAGGTTTTCACTTTAAAGATTTAAATCGTGAAGTTACTTGCCTATGTTTTCATTGACAGGGGATAGTATGACAACTTATTCAAATAATATCAGTTATCCAATCAAAGATTTCTCAAAGCAGGGAAACCAAGTCCGCTAGTGACATTTCATATTGATTGTTTCCTCCGCACCTTTCAACATATCTCATCTTCACCCCACCCCCTAGCCTTCATCCCACCACCCCATATCCCATAGTATTTGTCTAAATTATATACAAATGCTTTTAGGATAATATTTATTTTTGTTCACCCACCAAATACAAGAAAATAAGTAAGAAATCCACTTCAATTCCTAGAAAATAATTTTCTAAAAAGCATTTTCCTTTGTACTAACACACATTTAATGTCCTTGATAAAAAGTTGGCAAATTGACAAAGGTTCTTATGTCCCTGTGAAGCGAGCCAGAAACTAATCCAAAGGATGAACACTTTTTGGCACAAACATTCCAGAATGCAACTTTCCCACCTCAACTGAACTGAAGCCAGGAGCTCTCCTTTGTGTCATCTCATGTCTAAGCATTATTTTCTCCTCCCACATGCCCTTGGCAGCATATACATTAGACAACGCAACATCATCACCAATTAGACTAGTGTCTAAGTCACGCAATTTAGACCGAGCCACTGCAGCAAGTTCTTCGTTGCCATGAACACCAGAGGCACCCAGTAGTGTCCTCCATATAACTGCATTTGGTTGAACTGACATTGCCAAAATAAAGCTATATGCCTCTTTTAGCAGCCCACGACGACATAACAGATCCACCATGCAGCCAAAATGAGAAAGCCTGGGCCTTATACCATACTCTTCAGTCATACTTCTAAAAATTCTTTTCCCCTCTTCCACCATCCCCGCATGAGAACAAGCCATTAGAACCCCTATAAACGTAACATCATTCGGAACAAGTAATTGGTCCTTAGTTCCTCGGCTTTGAGTTGATCTTAACTTGTTTTCATCTTCCAATGCTGAAAACAGCCTTAGCGCTTCCTCTGCTTGTCCGTGTAATGCATGCCCAACAATCATGGATGTCCAAGTCCTGACATCCTTAACTCTAATATTATCAAATACTAACATAGCTTTTCTGATATCCCCACATTTTACATACATGTTCACCAGAGCATTCGTTAAAGATAAATCCTCCTTAAACTCCAGCTTTCGACTTATCAAATCATGAATCCACACCCCTTTATCCAACGCCCCCATATCAGCACAGGCCGACAAGGCAACAGTGAATGTTACCTGATCAGGCTCTACACCATCCATTTGCATTTTCCTGAATATTTCTATGGCTCTGTATGGTTGCTGATTTCGCACATATGCAGAAATCAATGAAGTCCAGCACACAACATTCTTGTTGGGTATTTCGTCAAACACCTTGTGCACATCTCCAAAATTCGTGGTTGCCGCATACATATCCATAAGAGATGTTTGAAGAAAAACGATGGGTTCGTAGCCAAGTTTGATGACAAGGGTATGGGTTTGTTTCCCTTCAGTGGCCAGGGATTTCTTAGCACAAGCTTTGATGACATACAATACAGAGTAGCTATCTACTGCAGAAATCTTTTTCCTCAGCAAGTCACAGAACAACAATATGGTCTTGGTTGGATTAGACTTCAGGTAGCTATTCAGAGTCAGGTTAATTCTTGATGGTTTAAGATGTTTAGGGAAATTGATTTGGGTCTGCCCTGTGCTTGTAAAAGGCTTGGCCACCTTATGCAAGAATCTTATCATTTGGTCAAAATGTGCAGAGCTTAGATTTTATGGCAAGGAAGTAGCTCTATTATAACTTATATAAAACTCTAATGTACTCCACTACCTTCATTAAACAAAAAGGAGCTTCCTTTTTAGCCTTTCATTTGTTTAAAAATACGTACTTACAGTTTCTTGTTCTTCGATTTCTTGTTTTAAAGAAGAGGTTGAATGCCAGCTGAAGAATCAGTTCCCGCTAAGCAGAGAGGAGGATCAAGAGCTCTCCAACAACGTCTCTTCTCTCTCTTGCAGAGCTGCAAATCCATCAAACAGCTAACACAAATCCACGCCCACGTCATCACCAATGGCTTTAACCAGAAAAATTTCATTCTTGTAAGATTACTTTCTCCTTTCTTAACATCTCACAGTCTTAAATATGCCGACCAAATTTTCAGTCAAGTTCAAAGTCCAAGCACTACGCTTTGGAACCAAATCATCAGGGGCCATGCCCGTAGTGAAACCCCACAGAAATCTGTTGAGCTTTTTAATCAAATGGAAAAATCAACTGCTACGCCTGATGGGTACACATATTCCTATGTACTTAATGGTTGTGCAAAAGGAGGTTTGTTCAGGGAAGGTCAGCAGGTTCATGGGAAGATTGTAAAAAATTGGTCTTTACTAAATGTGTTTGTTCTGACTAATTTGGTTAATTTATATTCAACTACCGGAGGGGAAAACTGCATTGATAATGCACGGAAGATGTTTGATGAAATGATCGAGAAAAATGTTGTGACTTGGAATTCATTGCTGTTTGGGTATTTTAGAAATGGGGATGTTGATGAGGCTCTTAGAATTTTCGATGAGATGCCAGATAGGAATGTTGTTTCCTGGACGACAGTGATTGCAGGATGTACGCAGAATGGAAGATGTCAACGGGCACTGGCTTTGTTTCGCCTGATGCAAAGGAACCATGTGGAATTTGATCAGGTGACTTTAGTGGCTGTTTTATCAGCGTCTGCCGAATTGGGAGCTCTGGATCTGGGAAAATGGATTCATTCAATTGTTGTCGAGTCCTCACAGTTGAGGAATGAGCCGGTGCTGGTGTCATTTTACAATGCACTTATACATATGTTTGCTAGTTGTGGTGAAATAGAGGAAGCTTATAGGGTATTTGAAGGGATGCCAAGAAGAAACTCAGTTTCTTGGACTAGTATGATCACAGGGTTTGCAAAACAAGGGTATGCACATGAGGCTCTTACTATTTTCCAGCAAATGGAAAGCTGGGGAGGAAATGATGTTAGGCCGGATGAGATAACATTCTTAGGTGTTCTGTTTGCTTGTAGTCATGCTGGTTATGTCCACGAGGGATACCGATACTTTAGATGTATGAGAGAAACTTGGAATGTTGAGCCAAGGATTGAGCACTATGGATGCATTGTTGATATGCTAAGTCGTGCTGGACTTTTCAATGAAGCTGTGGCGCTTGTTGAGAGAATGCCTATGAAGCCAAATGAGGCTGTTTGGGGTGCTCTTCTTGGTGGATGCAAGATACATAAAAATGTGAGACTAGCTTCTAGCGTAGCCCAAAAATTGGCCGAGCTTGAACCTGATAGAGCTGCTGGCTACTTTGTGCTCTTGTCAAATCTATATGCAACTGAAAAGAGGTGGCAAGATGTTGTTATCATGAGACAGAAGATGTTTGGAATGGGTGTAAAAAAGTCTCCAGGTCAAAGCAAAATTGAAGCTGACGGCACCACTCATAATTTTCTGGCCAGCGACCTAAGTCACAAGCATGCTTCTTCAGTCTATGAGATGCTTGATGTGCTCACCAGTCAAGCCAAATTGCAAGGTTACCAGCCAAGTGTTCCTGAGGAGGAACTAATAGTTTGATGTAGATTTATGACAATTCTCTGTTAGAAATAGGGAATGTGATGGTATCTCCAAATGACAATGGGATTGTGAAATCTGGATTTTCCGCATCAACAATGGCAATGCCAGATGCAGTTCTTAAATATCTCGAGTGGGTGATGTTACCATGATCATCCTTTAGCCAAAGATCTGGTCTGCTATGGCTTTTATGCAGGTTTTTCTGAACTTGTGTGAGGAGTCAGCACACAGTGAGCATCTTTTACGTAATGTAAATTTTGTAGCATGTTGTTGTAGTTGGAGAGAGGAAAGTTCTTGCTGAAAAAGCATAGCTGCAAAATGATTGAACACTGCAGGTATTAGGTAATGCAGTAATGCTCCAGCTAACAGTGATGATGCTTAACACTGATACACCACATGTACAGTAATTCTTGTAAACTCTTCCCCTTCTATCGGAATCATAATATATTCCCATTTCAGGTATTGTATGTCTCACAACGATACCCATTTGGCACTTCAGTAATGGTGACAAGTCAGATATGAGTTTCATGTAAATGGCCTCTCTGGTAGAACACCTGGCCATTAACTACTAAATATCAAATTTTTCTGAGTGGAATCAAGAAGTGAAGTGGCAACATAATGCTATTGTGAAAAGCTTAGCAACATTTTACAGGTAGCTAGCAAGTATTGGGGGTCTGAGGAATTCCAAGTTGCTCCTGAAGGCCTCTTGTCTTGATTTATTACTGTAATTTGATGTGAACTAAACGTTATTTATTCTGGCTAGTAATAAGTAGTTACACTTGAAACACTAAAGTCTGATAATATCTGTCTTGCGCGGTTTCCTTCTTATCTCTTTGGTTTATGACAAAATAATAAAAGTTTCTTTGTTCGAATTACCTAGTTTTCATATGATCAGATCCGAATTTGTTCACCAAAATAGACATTACCCGAAATTTCGAAAACATGTAAAGTGTTGTGAAATATAAATCTAGAATTAACTAGAATAAATTTAAGAGAGAATAAAAACTGAAAATTAACGGAGAAGATAAGAGAGGGAAAATGTATATGTGTGTTCCTTTTTACTCTTAAGCTGTTATTCTTTTCAAATAAACACATAAGACCTATTTATAGCAAAGTATAAAGAGCCAAAGCATGCTAAGGTGAGGCCAAGTTGAAACCTTTGATAAAATTATTACCTTTCTACAATACACAATTCACGCCTAACATAAAACTTCATTCATATAGATTTGTTAGCAAATGAGACTTGAGTTTGAGGTATACCAATGTCCAGGTAATAGTGGCATACACGTTAGAATTACTAAAAAATACAGTAATTCATTTGACATCTTCTTTAGGTTTTAGAATCATATTCCCTTTAGGATATCCTCTACGTTACAAAAAGGAACATATTCTTAATTTATCAATTTACTTTTGGAAATAATATATGATAATCTTGATAAACATGTAGCATTACTGATTTTTCCTTTTCTGATTTCTTTTTTAAACTGTTGGCGGGATGGACCATTAATAAAAGGCAGACTTGAAATTTGAACCTGCAAAATCAGCAAGAAAATAAAGTAGAAAAAATGATGATGGGTGACGAGAGGCTGGAGGTAGCCTTCTTCGATGTTGAAACAACTGTACCGACCCGACCCGGACAAGGATTTTCGATCTTGGAGTTTGGGGCTATTCTTGTTTGTCCAAGGAAGCTCATCGAGCAAGAGACTTATTCTACTCTCGTACGGCCCACTGATCTCTCCCTCATTTCCACTCTCTCCGTTCGCTGTAACGGCATTACCCCGGAAGCAGTCACATCTGCCCCCACATTCGCTGAAATCGCTGACAAAGTTTATGGCATTCTCCATGGTTAGTGTATCTCTTTCTACGTGCCTTTCAAAAGTTTATTCAATTTCAGTGTTTTTGAGCTGTATTTTTTCGATTGATTGGCTTATTCATGAAGGGCTGATATGGTTGTTGTGTGGTTCGTGTAGGTAGAATATGGGCAGGCCACAACATACTGAAATTTGATTGTCACAGGATACGGGAAGCATTTGCCGGGATTAATAAGCCAGCACCAGAGCCTAGAGGAATTATTGATACATTAGCCTTATTGACACAGAGATTTGGAAGGAGAGCTGGTGATATGAAGGTATAAAACTATTCCCAACTACCTGGAAAAGCAGACAATATTAGGTATTGGACTAGAACTAATCAATTAATTAACAAAGCAATGTGGTTGATGCATTTTTCTGTTTCATCAGATTTGGCAAGAGTTTGCTTCAATGGTTATCAACATCTTAATGAAGGAAAAGGAATTTTTTTTTTTAAAAAAAGAACTGTTTTCCAAGTATGTGCTTATATTAGCCTAATAAACTGCCCTACTTTTGTGAAGCATGTCACATAGGAGCATATACTTTCTTTCGTTACCTACGGAATTTTCTTTTTTTGAACTTACAATGTGGTAGTTCCATCCTTCCAATGCTCACTTCTTTATTTGGCTATTAAAATAGATTAATTTATTGCTGTTCTACTTTCTGTAAACTCTGCTTTGGTCTTTATTAGGAAGTTAAATAAAGAACAAATTGGAAAAGGTTCCGTTTGTAGATATCAGATATTGTTTAAGAGAAGCAGGAGTGTTCAGCTTCTTTATATGTCTCCTCCTTTTGCAGTCCTATGATAATTAAAAATAATAATTTTGTGATATTTTTTATGCAAACACACTTAACACCACATATTGGACATTTTGCACTTACAGTTTAGGCCACTTCCGCTAAATAGGACAGGTTGCTTAAGTTTTGGGTACTGTAATAGACGTAATCTCAAGGATACAAGTGATGAATTCTTACTTTCAAAGATTGGCTGCTGATTGGCTTTTTTCTTTTTTAATTTTATTTATCAGATGGCCTCTCTTGCTACATATTTTGGTCTTGGACAGCAAACACACAGGTAAAAGAGATTTTCTTTTTTTTGTGTGTGTACACGCTTTTCCCCTCTGATGGAGTGTAACGTAAGCTTCATGTTCTTTGGTCTACTTGTGTCTTTTTTCAACTTGTAGGTTGGAGAATGTGGACTAGGCTTATTTCCTTCTTTTAAAACTTCTCAGTGTGCTTGTTCCTGATCAATATATTACAATAAGCATCATAGAATAGAATATGTTAATACAGTTTGCTTCTTTTTTTTTTTGTTTTCCTTGACTTTGTTCTGTAAGTTTACCACCTTGTTTCTAGCCTCCTTTTTTCTGGCCCCTGTTGAAGCAGGGGATTGAGAATGATTACTCTTGTTATTCTAACAGATTTAGTTACTCCAATTTAACTTTCACAAAAGCTGAGAAATTTACTGCTGTAGGAAACATAGTGTGCTCTTCATTTGATACTTCAAGTGCTTCTTTTATGTGGAATTGCAAGTTCTTTCTCATTCAATTGATATTGAGTTTGCAAATATTCCTATGATTATTTTCAGGAGTTTGGATGATGTCCGAATGAATCTTGAAGTGCTGAAGTACTGTGCAACTGTCTTGTTTATGGTAAGCTAGTCATCCATCACAGCTACTTATTTTTGTTTTTTGTTTGGTGATGATGCATGAAGTTTTCATTGTTGAAAGTTCAATTCTTGTCATATATTTTCATTGTTTCTCATCCTTGGGCGATCCCGCATCTGCTCTTCCTCTGCCTGTTCCACACATGCGTAGCCGGAAAGGAGAAAGAAGGGACAAAAGAGTTGGAGTTAAATGTGATACTTGGAGCTAATACAGATCCATTCCACTTCAACTTCCAGTTCTTTCAGAAGAAAAAAATCAACGGCACTAGCCAAAGGCAAGATAAAGGAGATCTTTCCTTTTGCCTCAGCGGAGGCATGAATTGGCCTTTGGCTGACTACTGGCAAAGGCTAGAGTTTGACAAGTAGGATAACACAGGATGTAGAACTCATCACAACTTTTGACCGGTTTAACAATTTATGCATTGATATATAGTCAAAGGAAACGGTGCCACTCTGAGCCTCTGATCACGACCCTTAGGCTGGCTTTTGATGGACTGACCAAAATTTGATTCGTCAAATGTTTATATTATACTGAAGCTCTACAAAAAATAAAGCTGAGCCTTGTCTGAATTTAATCCAGTGTCCCAGACTGAAATCCTATTGTATTTTCACTCCTTTTAGTTCTGGTAACGCCATTGGCCCACTGGTGCTTAACTCGTCCTTAAATGGATGCATTCTTGTAGATGTTATATTGTTACTCTATGAACTCAGGATTGATGTTATTTACGTTCTTAACTTCTGTTTGGACTGAACAGAGTAATGAATTATGGATTTGCTGCAGGAATCCAGCCTGCCAGACATATTTACAGAGAATAGTTGGGTGTCTCCGAATGCTATTACAAGAAGCCGAACAATGGGGAGAGCCTCTCCAGAGAAGACGGGCTTCAGTGCAGATACATCCTCACCAAGCATCAAGATAGAAAGTCAGAGAGCCTCTCCAGAGAAGACGGCCTTCAGTACAGATACACCCTCACCAAGCATCAAGATAGAAAGTCAGAGAGCCTCTCCAGAGAAGATGGGCTTCAGTGCAGATACACCCTCACCAAGCATCAAGATAGAAAGTCAGAGAGCTTCTCCAGAGAAGACGGGCTACAGTGCAGATACACCCTCACCAAGCATCGAGATTGAAATTCATGTCGAATCTACAGCAGAAATCAACCCTTTTAACATGGACGAATTGGAAGAATCCCTTCTGTCAGATGTCATGGAAGATGAATCTGGTTCATATTCTCCAGGATCTTCTTCAGCTGCAACTGAGAGTTTCATTGGCTGGACTGACTTCCTAGAACCAAATGAAATCTCCATACCTTCTGTCTCTGTAATTCTTAGTCCTTTTAATCGTGGGTCTCAGAAGATACAAGTATTGCACGACTATGGTGAACTACAAGTTTGTTGTAGACGAATGAAGGTGCGGTTTGATATTAGTAAAAAGTATGTTAATAAAGCTGGTTGGCCACGACTGAGCTTTGTTGTTGATGCATCATCGGAGTTGTGCAAAATCTTGGATGTAGTTGATGATCTTGCTCAAAAGCTTTCTGTGGACTCAGGTAGCAGCTCAGACTGGAGGCCTGTGGTAACTAGAAGGCCTGGATTTATGAACTATCCTACTGTCCGTTTAAAGTAAGTGTAGATCTTTCTTTTTTTTCACCTCCTACAAGTGAATATGCTTAGTTTTCCTTTTTTCCCCATACCAGTAATCTTATGCTTGCCCTTTTTTTGCATGTAGAGTTCATGTTAAAATTTTTCTTTATCACTTCTCACCTCAGGCTTTCTAACGTTAGAAGGTGTATCCATGCGACTAACAAATTATGTGCCATTATCCCGAGTCACTTAATGAGTTACGAGTTCTTTAGTTTTTGGTTATCTCAAGTTTGTTATTATAAGTTAGGACGTAAGAGTTGTGAAAGACACCAGATCAAGTGGCACTGTGATATTTTCTGTTTTCTGTTAATCCTGCTCCATTTACTGGAGCAAGCTGCCTCGTTTCACTGATGATGGTTTTCTTGTAAATGGAGCAAGTTGCCTCTTTTCACTGATGATGGTTTTCTTGTACTATAAGCTTCCTTCTAACATGTGTAAACATGCAGTTTACCAACTGTTTTTGATGGTAATGTTTTCCGTTGGATCACGGAGATATACCAGAAAGAATCTTCCACAACAGAGAAGCTCGTGATCTTTAGTAGATTTGATGTGGAAGAGCTGGAATCCTTGATAACAGCGGGAACGTTCGTGGATGCTTACTTCTCAGTGGATTCATATGACGTCCAACAGAATGCTGGCATCCGCTTGGTTGCAAATAAGTTGATTGTGCATTCCACCTGATAGATCAAATCCCAGATTTGACTTGTGTATAACTTAAACCTTCGTAGAACTTGGACACTCCTGTGAAATCTGTCAAGAGTGAGATTTAATTAGCTCTCTTGTTGGATGAGTTGAAAAATGAAATGTTTGTCATACTTTGACCCTGCAAATGATTTTTAGTTCAATTGCTTCCAAATATAGAAGCAATCACTATTTACCCATTATATTTTCCAAATGAGTAACTTTTGGTGCCTCTCTACCTTCGGGTAGGAATAAACTGTGCGTACATTCTACCCTTTCTATCCACTTGTGGAATTACGCTGAACATGTTAACTTTTGCTGCCTTGATTATACTTTTAATTTTTCATTAATTCGAAATTACGTCATGTATAAGTATGAGACATAATATGTGGTGGAGTGATTGTTTTGTGACTTTTGTCTCCCAAATGGTCACGTGAACCTCACGCCACCATGTGGACCTCTGCAGTATGATTATTACATTTTTGGTCTCAAGTTGACATAAAACATCAAGTTGCTGAATTCAAATTGCTTTTGTTTAGCTTTGGAAATGCTTTTTTCCTAGAATGAAAGCATATTGGCACAAATAATTACAACGAAAATGAAGGATGAGAAAAGGACATGGTAACTAGTAAGAACTCCATGAAAATAAATAAGTACCAACTTATTAAGAAGAAACTAATTAGCTTAGTTAAATGACAAAACTGCAAGTTGAACTAGATAATGATGTACACAGAAAACTTCATTATTAAGTCTAGAAAATTACTCCCCCGTTAAATTTTACTTTTTACTGTACTAAATTTTTTATTTTTTTTTAGTTATCTACGTTAGCATATTAAGCAATAATTAATGTCTACTTTTTACCATAGGCAGAGCTAATTGAAAGTTTGAACGAATCCAATAATTTTTCCACAAAGTATATTAACTTGTGAATCTCTTAAAATTTTAAAAATTAAGGGGCCATGGAAATGCTTTCGCACATTAGAATTGTGGCTTTGAAAGTATGGATATCATGATAGACTTCATTTATTATTTCTGAAAAATATATTATGGACAAATAAATATATTTGAAAAGGAGTATATTTTTATCTTTAGTTGGTGCATACATGCAAGCGAGAGTAAAATTTAGATCAAGAAATATGATGATATGAATGAGATTTCTTAATATAATTATATTAATTTTGTGTATGATTATATTCAAAAAGAAAAGAAAACTCTTCTTTAACACGGTAAAATATACACATATTTTATCCTCCTTTTATAGAGTGAAGAGATTACTTTCGATGAATCCTCTACTCGACAAACACTAGAGAAAATCAAAGTAGGATAACAATAAAATATCAAAATAATAGTAATATATAACACATTTAAAAAAAAAGAAAAAGAAGGAACAACACAATTACTAAATAATACTACTAATAAAAACCAAGCTTGATTGGCCTAGTGGTTAGCTCACTAGGTCATTTAAACAAGTATCGGGGATTCGATCCCCACCTTATACATGCAATAATCAACTGACCAGCGACAAACCCTTAAATGGAGCTCACATATTATAACGCATCCAACCTTCTTTTAAAATCATATCCTTAGGAAACTAAAGTTATATCATGATATATCTGATCAAAGGAAACATTTTATTTTAAGAATATATTATATCATGATAAATCTGATCAAAGGAAACATTTTATTTTAAGAATATATGAACAAATGAATTTATGTGGTGGATGCAAGTGTGTCGTAGCTGGCAAGCGGCGTAGGATAGTGGAATATAATACGTGGAAAGTGGGAAGAGAAAAAGTGAAAAAGGGCAAAAAAGATCAAAAAGGGTAAAAAGAAAAGTGCTGGGGATATTTAGGGGGTGAGGGAGGATATATTGTTAGAGATAGAGGAGATGACATCTGTGAAAAAAAATTGTGTTTGGATTGTGAATTTGTGGAAGGAAGAGTAAAGGATCCCAATATGTACAAGGTTTCTTATTGGTCTTGGATTTGGATTCTGCTAAATCAATTGAAAGGCTCAATTTTTTCCCACCACTTATATATATATATTCTTAATGGTTGAAGCCAACTTGCGATTCTGTTTGTTTTGTAATTTTTCATCACTTATCAATAACATAATTTATTTTACAAATTTGACTTTCATGAATACGGTTAGAATCAAGTAGTTACATGGCAAAAATTATAATGGATAACAAAGATGTCATGTTATTTCTTTACTAAGGCAACCAAACAAGTGTCAAGTTCTTTGATCATGACTCTGACTGGAACAACTATAGTCCCCTCGTGAATCTTGTCATATACAATATTTTAATTTGGCACTACCAAACAATAAAGATATTTTGTTTAGACAACCACGTAGCAACTTAAATCACCTCGATGGAGATTCATGTTAATATTGACAATCTATGACAAGCTACTTATCATAGACAAACTAACACCATTTCATTAGAGGTATGAAGTAGATAATTAAGATGGCAAGGCCTATTAAGGTCTCCATTGGATTGACAAGGTGAGGTATCTAAAAATGTTACAATTATTTGCCCAAAAAATAACAAAGAATTGACTTGTGAAAACATAATTAAGTAATTTTGGTTAAAAAAAATTGTAGTCGTGTGACTATCTTATGAAATTTTTTCATAGATAACATATCGATCAAATCCTTTGCTCTTATAGAAGATAAAAGAATATAATATGATCATTTTGAGAAATGATCTTTCGGAAATAGATTCTTTATTTCTATAAAACACTGACAAGATCTGCATATATTTTACACTTATTAAATTATATTTATGAGATTTCGACCTGATATAGATATCATTCTTTCTGAAGTTGACCTTCCTATGGCCAAAGGATACAAGATGTTGAAATACATAATGAGGGATAGAGAACTGCGACTAAATATGTTATTATTATAGTTTGTTTTTAACATAACACAGGGGAAAATGTATGACAAACCCATGCATAATGTAATTCTTTTTTTCTTCCTACCAGTTAAAGTAGGAAATAAAAGAGGTGGGAATGGATAAGATCAGAAAAAGAATAGCATGCTTGAAGATTAAAGGCAAGTTGGTCTCACACGTGGGGAATATATGGAAAATTGGGCCTTCCTGGGGACCCGAATCCAATTCAATAACCAATAAGAAACCTTATACATATTGGGTATTTTGTTTCCTTTTACTCTTTCCTTCCACAATTTCACAATCCAAACACGCCTTTACCAGATCTCCGAGTGACGTGGCATCTCCTCTATCTCTAACAAAATATCCTCCCACACCCCCAAAATATCCTCCCATTCACTTTTTGCTCTTTTTGCCCTTTTTCATCTTTGTCTTTTCACTTTTCTTTTCCACGTAATTACTTTCCACTATCTTACGCCGCGTGCCACCTACGCCTACTTCATCCAATCACTACCGTTCATTTTTCCTTATTCTGCCGTTCATATATTTTCATCTCCAAAAATACAGCGCACTTTAGCTCTTACCATCGACCTAAAAAGTGCTATATTAAAATATTTTATTTTCCGTCGGCCTGAAAAAAGCTGAAACTTTTGGACGACCACTCACAACCTTACGAACCAGAGGAGACTCTTCCTTTTTTTTTTTTGGCTTCATTTTTATAGTTTTTGTTAACTTGACTCTTACTCTAGGTTAGGTAGAACCGATTTAGGAAGTGTGTACAGATTTACCGGAAGTAATTGTTGCGAACTTGCACCGGTGTTCGTTTGTGAATTTATGTTGTTTTCCGGTTGTTGATTCCGTCCGGTGTGCCGGTGACTTTGCTGATTGTTTGTTTAGCAAGCACTGTTGTTGTTTATATAGTATTAGGTGAAAACAGGATGTATATCCTTGTTGGATAAGATTGACTAGGTGATCCGCTAATGAAACCGGCTGAATTAGAAACCCTAAGTTTTAATTTTACTAGTGGTGAAGAGAGGAAAGTGCTTTTGATGGAGGTTTTGTAGTAGTAATATTGGGGGAGTGGGAGGGTTTTGAGCTGGAATTTTGAAGTTTGTTGATTTGAGTACTTTTTCCTGGTGATTATGGAGAAGAATGAGATTGTCAAGAGTGGGGAAGGGTTCATTGATAGGAGTAAAGTGCGGATTTTACTGTGTGATAAAGATGTGAAGAGCTCGCAGGAAGTATTTACACTCTTGTGCAAATGTTCCTATCAAGGTAATATTCAGCTCTTGTGTTTAGTGAAGTTCTTGGAGCTCCTTGTTTATGGTTTATTTGATAGTCTTATGCATGTGTTGTTTGGCGATTTGATAGGGGATGATTTATGTTTTTCTCCTAAAGCAAGTAATATAATTAGTACACGCTTGTTCTAGGTGGAATGTTTTTGTTAATTGTTATTTAACTCCCGTCTTTTATAGATGATAAATCACTGGCTTTATCTAACATGAGCTCTGATTTCCCAACTTAAGCATATTACTTCTTCTTAATGTTCATTCAGTTCATTTCTCAGCTCACACTTAAAATTAAATTGTTGATGTCTTGTAATAATAGGGATAGAGGCTTTCTTCCCCTCAACTAATTATTGAAGGCCTACGAGAGGCGTGAGGAAGAATTCAGTTTTGGCAACCCTACTTAAAGGTTCAACTATCCCCTGTTCTTCCTCCTTCCCAAGTTGGAAAAATGAAACAAGATGAGAAAAAAAGGGGAAAGGAGAGTAGAACTGGATCTTTAATGAGGAAATAGTCCACACATAGTAGCTTAGTTGGTATTAATTGATTCCCATCTTAGAATAGATAGTTGAAATAATGAAAACTAAGGGACAGAGGACACCTGGGGCCTCGCAGCGACTGGCATAAGATGCTTGTATTAGTAAGTTATCCTTTTTCTGCTCCTAGGTTAGTCTGCAGCTAACTACTTGGCTTATAATACACATGGTACCTTTAAGGCGGCATTGCATGTTCTTGTGTTGATGGTGGTGATTATTTTTTTTTTGCAGTGACTTCAGTCAGGTCACCGAGACAGGTCATTGATGCACTGAATGCGGAAGGACCTGATATAGATATCATTCTTTCTGAAGTTGACCTTCCTATGGCCAAAGGATACAAGATGTTGAAATACATAATGAGGGATAGAGAACTGCGTCGTATTCCTGTGATCAGTAAGGATAACTTTGTAAAAATTTAACTTGATTTCGACTATACGGAAAGAGCAGTAAAATATTTCATTCTTTTTTTCCTTTACTAGTGATGTCGTCGCAAGATGAAGTCTCTATTGTCGTCAAGTGCCTCAAATTTGGAGCAGCTGACTACCTTGTGAAGCCTCTCCGCACTAATGAGTTGTTGAACTTGTGGACTCACATGTGGAGAAGAAGGCAAATGGCATGTACTTTATTTGATCGCTTAACACTTCTTCTTAGCAATTGCATTTCTTTTACTTGAATGACATTGATAGATTTAACATAAAGGTAAATAGAAGGGTCTAGGCGCATGTTCTTAATAAAGAAGCAAAAACTGTTTGAACCCTTTTTATCTTTGACATCATTTTCCTTAGGTGCATGCATGGAACTTCTCTACCCTTCTTATTTTGGATTTCTATATGGTCTATGACAAACATACATGTAATATTCGTTGCTTTTTTTTGGTTTCATGTGCAGCTTGGACTAGCAGAGAAGAACATCTTAAGTTACGACTTTGATTTGATTGTATCAGACCACAGTGATCCTAATACAAATAGCACTACGCTTTTCTCTGATGATACTGATGATAAGTCCCGGAAGGGTGTCAATCTGGAAGTATGTCCGTCTATTCAGTTAGAAGATGAGGTAACTTTGCATGGAAGCCCAAATTACCATTAAAATTCATCATTGCGCCTTCATGTTTTCTCTGTCTCAAAGGTGACTGTCTTGTTTGCATCAGTGACTTGTTCTTTTGCAAGTCTGTAATTTGGAGATAAACCTTGGAAGTGTGAAGGCTTCAAAATTAAAAGTTGACATAACCTAGGGGTATATGAAATTCTACAGGTGACCTTTTTTTTTAAAAAAAAAAATTTGGGGGTGGAGGGAAGCGTTAAAATTACAAAACCTGATGCCTTCACTCTGCTGGAGCTGACACACTCTGTTTCCTCCTCCAGGTAAACTGTCATCTGGCCTTTGACCAATTGAGTTGATGTGGGGTGTTACTTTTAGGTCGTCATACTTATGTTTCTTTTGCAAGATAGGTTTTAATTTGAATATGGTCTAGTGTGGTCACAGCACAAACTCAATCTCTTGGAATAAAATATTGTATATAGCAGGTTCCTATATCCCAATACTTGGATGATGAACCTAAATTTGGGGAAGCGCCAGTAAGATTTTAAAATATATATATATAAAAAAATATTGTATCTAGCAGGTTCCTATATCCCAATACTTGGATGATGAACCTAAATTTGGGGAAGCGCCAGTAAGATTTTAAAATATATATATATAAAAAAATATTGTATCTAGCAGGTTCCTATATCCCAATACTTGGATGATGAACCTAAATTTGGGGAAGCGCCAGTAGCTTCTTTTGTTTTGAAAATTACGTGCAAATTATATTTTCTAGCTGCAGCTAACAAATTCATTCAGCAGCCACACAGCCGTTTTCTGATCTGTTTGTTAATGTGTTGCTTATTAAATTTTTAGATATGTTAAAACCTCTTTTCGTCCTTTCTTAACAATAATGAGCTGATTTAAGCTATTATTTATATGTCATCATTAACAGATATAGGCATACCCCTTTACTGAAATATTCTTTTCTTGTTTTCCAGCTGTAACTGCTAAATTGTTGAGCTTATCTTACTTATCCAAGAAAATAATGTTGAGCTCATCCATGAATAGTTTCAGACCATTGTAAAGGGTAGTAATATTGCTAAAGTGATTTCACTTTATTAACGACCAAATATCCTGCTAGCAACTCTTAAACATCTAAGCACACTATATAACAACTGTAATGCACATAGGTTTTGTATCAATTCCAAGTGACAAACGACAGGCTGAGAGAAAGCATTAGTGATTTTAGAGTGAGTAAAGGGGGTTTTTACATCCTTACAACAGAACCTTCAACATTTTTTAGGACCTAATCTGATCTCTTATCAGACAATCATTTATCAAAATTTATTTTCTGATACAAAGCTTAAAAGAATGTTATTCACATTGCAAATTTCTAGGACTGCGGCTTTGTGACCATTCTATTCATGATATATAACCTTGTTCATGCCTTTCTATGAACCTGTTACTGTTTTCGAGAATACAACAATAGTGTCCTTCCTGATCAGAGCGGAATAAACTAACATATGATGGTTACTATACTTTCAGATCAGTGCTGCCACCACTGCTGCTGCTGTAGAGACTGTGATTGTGGTTCCATTTGAGTGTCCGTATAATGTTCCAGGAACTAATAATCGACAGACAGGTCAGTGATTCATATGGCTTGAAATTACTCATTCTTCTTAATTGTTGAAATGAGATTCACTTGCCACTATTTTTAACCTGAGGAACATAATGATGACTGATATCCCTAGAAAGTGAATAACATGTGTCATCAATTTTAATTTTTTTTCCTTACTGTCAAGTTTGTTTTATACTACTCCCGCGTCCAAAATAAGTGTCACCTTAGCAAAAATCACATCTATTAAGAAATCAATAAATACAATGTGTAATTTACTGAACTATCACCATTTAATAAATGTCTCTTGAAAATTGAAATTATTAAGAAGATGAAGTATAAGGGTATGGTTGGAAAAACATACTAATTTTGCCTTGAATTCTTAAGGTGACAGTTTTTTTTGGCTAAAGGGATACTTATTTTGGGACGAAAGAGTATTTGATAAGGGAAGCAACATTGGGTTGACAGAGAAGGTTACCTGTTACATATTTCACACCCATATCCAGCTCTTATCCCCCCACCCCACCCCCTGCCCCACCCCCATACACGACATTCTTCCCCAACCCAAAGAAGGAAGAGAGAGAGAGAGAGAGAAGTGTAGCTTATTACTTGGGTTGCATTTTCACTTCCCTCCATGCTTGAGGGGTACTTTTAGTGTAGGCATTCGAGTATATTTTTGTTGCTTTAGCCTGAAATCAGTCTGTTTTTCAGTTTTCCTCCATGCTTGAAGGGTATCTGCTAGGTATTTGTGTATATTGCTGTACATTGGCCTGAAACTATTAGTTAGTGATATGTTGCTCAGACTTTTCAAAAGTGTCGATGTGTGTGTGTTGGATCCTCCAAAATGGTGCATTTTTTGAGAGCCCAAACAACATGTTTAGTCTTTTAGCGCTCAAACTTTGGAGCACACACTATTTACTGGAAATTTGAGGCATATCTAAGGTAGTGTAGTGTGCACAAGTAACAGAAGTAGGTCTTACCTCTGTTTGTAGATTTGGCATATGCTAAGGAAAAGTTTGAGTACATCCTGTACTCCTTTGCCTATAATCAAAGAAAGATAGGGGGAGGTGATCAGACAGGATTTGGCGAAACTTGATCTCACCGAGGACATGACCTTAGATAGAAAGAAGTGGAGGTCGCGAATTAGAGTAGTAAGCTAATTAGTTGGTAGGGTTAGGTGGGTGTCTGGCCTTGGGGTATGGTAGGGTAGCAGGAGTAGTCGTGTTTATATCAGGTGTTGTCATTATTAGTTGTATGAGTATTAAATTTATCGTATTTATATATTGTTATGTGCTTTCCGTTATTAGTCGCCCTTTCTATTCCCTTTCATTTCCTTGTTGTCATATCTAGTTTATTCTGCTTATGGGTTTTTGAGACGAGAGTTTCCAGGAAACAACCTTTCTACTTCTAGGAGGTAATGGTAAGGTCTGCGTACATTCTACACTCCCCAGACCCCACTTGTGGGATTCCACCGGGTATGTTGTTGTTGTTGATGTATTTTATCATTGGAACGGTTTAGGAGGCTAGTCTCCCCTTCTCTTACTAGTAGTATTATTTTGTGAGTGTTTGGATTGACCTATTTTTTTGGCTCTTGGCTTTTAAGTACTTTTTAAGTTTTGGAAGATAACACAAAAAATTACCTTTAAGCACTTTCTTAAAGCTGATTTTTCTTTTTTTTTAAAAAAAAAAAGGTCGAAAGTCAGAAGTTGGGGTTGAAAAGGTCTTATCAATAAAATTTCCATCCCAACTTACGATTTTTGGCTTTTAACTTATACGCCATTTATTTAAAAAGAGTCGATCCAAACACCCTATTAGTAGTCACATGGTCTCTTATTCTTTTTTGTGTATTACTATTTGTTGTGTTGAATTTGCTTTCTACATTACTATTTTGCTGTCATATTTTTCTTGCAATCATACTTCAAAAGCTTTTCTTTTGAGCCAGGGTCTATCAAAAACAATCTCTCTATTCCCACAAAGATAGGGGTAAGGTCTACGTACATCCTAACCCTACCATACACCACTTATGGGATTACACTAGTGATGTTGTTGGAATGGTTTACGGCAATCATTAAAGTACTTGTTAACAGATGTATAGATTTTTTATGTTCAAATAACCCTTGTAAATGAGTTGGTTAATAAGCAACTTCAATGGTAATCTCTGCTCTAGTTGTATGGTAATATTTAAAAAACCCGGAGATTGATTACTATGGGTAATATGCTTTGCCTTTTATGCGTCTGAGAATTATAACAATCTGTTAACCTCTCTATTTATACAAATGGGTTTAAGTTTAATGTAATGCTTATTGAACAGGACAAATTTCTTCATTTCCTAAGAAGAGTGAACTGAAGATAGGTGAGTCTTCAGCATTCTTTACCTATGTCAAATCAGGCGTGCCTAAAATCAATGACCAAGGAGCAGTCTCTGCCCATGAAATTGTGGCTCATCCGTCAAGGATGGAAGATAAGACTAATGCAACCATAGGGCATTTAGAGATTGAAACTCAAATGCAAGTTAATGGAGATGCAGTTGAAAATCATTCACATGCTGATGACTATCCAAGTAGTAACAGTTTACCAGACTCATATTCCATGGAAAGGTCCTCTACTCCCCCTTTATCACTAGAAATACCACAACCACAACTGCCACAGAGGAACTCAAAAATGGAGTTCTCGCAGGTGTACATGCATCCGCGCAATGAAGCCCAGCGTGATGCTGTGAATTTTCATGCTCAAACTGCTTATTCCTATTTTATGCCTGGAGCAATGAATCAAGTCATGATGCCACCATCAGCACAAATTTATCAGAAGAACCTGCAAGATCTTCACAACCATGCTAATTCAGCTGTGTCACCTCAATACAATCATATGCCACCATGTCCCCCTCATATGCATGGGATGTCATCATTTCCTTTCTACCCTATGGGCCTATGCTTACAACCTGACCAAATGCCAACACCACATCAATGGCCCACTATTGGAAATTCGCCTTCAGCTGAAGGTAAGTGGAGCAAAGTTGATCGTAGAAAGGCTGCGCTGATGAAATTTAGACAGAAGAGGAAGGAAAGATGTTTTGACAAGAAGATCAGGTATGTTAACCGAAAAAAGCTGGCAGAACGGAGACCTCGTGTGAGAGGACAGTTTGTGAGGAAGGTCAATGGTGTGAATGTGGATCTTAATGGGCATCCTGCTTCAGCGGATTATGATGATGACGAAGAAGAGGAGGATGAGGAGGAACAAACTGGAAATTTTGATTCACCTGAGGATGATCCATCAATGTGTCTATGATGATTGCAATCTTTTGGTAGTTTGTGATCTCAGAAATACCAGTGCCACAGAGCTATTGTACCACGAGGATGAATGCACAAAGTTGCTTCAGTTTTCAACAACATGCCGCAAATGGAAGACGCCTGCTATTCAACTTGCCCTCAGAGACTTGGCCTACATGCATGATCAGTTGTGCAATGAAACTTAAGACACCCTTCTGCTCCCACTGCTTTTCAGCATTAGGTAACTATATATGTGTTAACAAGGTGAAAATATGTACAACTAAAACCAAGGTTCTGAGAGAAACAATCTGGACAGGAAAACTTAATCGTGTTATAGTGGCTCTGGTTTCCAGTCTAATGCCAGTGGAATTTAGAATCGTTGAATCTATCTTTGGAGTGAGAAGCAGAGCCTGTAAATTCACAGTCGAGCAAGGTAATGAGATCAGTGACATTCTTTCTGGGAACTGTTTTGAATTTTACAATATTAAAAAAGATGGAGCCTGTATGTAACAGATCGACTGTGTGATCAACTTTGAGATTTTGACATAGTATAATCATTGTTTGCTGCTTCTATCCCACAACGGTGGCATATCATTAAGCATTAGGTGATACCGTAAAGTAGGGGTGGCAGCGGACCGGTACTGGCACCACCGGACCACTATTTACCGGGACCGGACTGGTACCAGTACCGGTAAATACTGTGCCAAAAATCATTGGATCTGGACCGGAACCGGTATCGGAAGTATTGGGAAAAATTGGCGGTAACGTAGTATTATTTTG
>DF357349.1:1733-66602 GCA_000787875.1 Solanum virginianum | reverse complement strand
ATCTTCATTTGATTCCGATAAAATACTATCTATGTCGTTTTCAAATTGAGACGACAGATTTGGACGTCCTAAATTTCTCTGCTCCGCATTTATCCAGTCTCTAAATAAAACTGATATTTTCAAGTTGTCTGCTGCTAGTGATTGTTGAAAGTCCCCAAGTTGGAATGTTGTTGTGCTAAAAGCGTCTTCCGAAGCCACGGACGATGTTTGAATAGCTAGAATATCACGAATCACCCGTTTTAAGTCTTGGAAAAGATTTGCCTCGATTCCTCCACCAGTCCAAAAGTTGCGGCTTCCCCTGTGCATCTTTAATACTTTCCTTAGCCTGGTTAAGATATTTATCAAAATCATTATGATTGTTAGTAGTAAAACCAAGATTATATTCTACCAGGTTTTCAATATCATCGTCGTATCTACACCTCTGTGGGTCGGGTTGCTGAAATTGTACATCATTAAAAGTAGAAACATATAAATCATATAATTTTTTAGCCTCTGCTCTAATGCTACTTCTAACATAAAACATATTATGTGCAGGATGTTGTCCATCGTTTACAATTTCTAAATTTCTATATATAGTTTCATTCTACATACACCAACTTCTTTGTAAGACGGATCAAATAAGCATGAAGTTAAATAAATTTGACGAATTGAAAAAAATATTTTTAAAATTTTTCAATCATTTTTTTAACAGGTTGTTCAAATTTTGGATTATCTTTAAAGTTAGCAAATAAACAAGAAATAGCATAAATATTTGGTAAAACGAAACTAATAATAGAATAATAAAAATCCAAAAAAATTTTAGTAGCTAAATAAAAAAACTTTTAAAAAATCAACTAGCTCCTTAATATTTTTTCAATCATTATCATCAATTCTAAGATCCAGATTAGTATTATGTGCATTCCAAACCATTTGAAGGGGTCTCCTATACTCATAAGCTACTTGAAGCATTTCATACAAAGAACTCCACCTAGTAATTACCATTTTAGGAATTTTTCTAATAGGCAAATTACATTCAATACACCTATTTTCAAATTCTTTTCGTCTAGCCTTAACCTGACATTTAAAAATAAAATGATATGCTGATTCAACATTGAAACAACAAGTATCAAATAAAGAAATATCATCTCTAACAATTAAATTATATATATGTGCAGCACACCTTATATGAAAACCATCTTCATAAAGAGGAGTAAGAATAAGTTGTAAATAATCAAAAACATTTTTATTACTAGAAGCATTATCTAAAGTTACACTATTTATTTTACTAGATAAGCCATAAAATTATAAGACTTCAAGGTAAATAATCAACAATATTTTTATTACTAGAAGCATTATCTAAAGTTACACTATTTATTTTACTAGATAAGCCATAAAATTATAAGACTTCAAGAATAGTTTGAGCAATATAAGAACCAATTTTCTGCATTTTACAAGATTTATAACCTATAATTCGTTTTTGCAAAAATTATTTATCATCAATCCAATGTGCAGTAATTATAAGGTAATCATTACTATTTTCACTACGGCCAATATCAAAAATAATCGTTACTTTACAAGTATTATAAGCAAATAAACAACGAAGATAATATAAATGTCGTGCATGATAATCAAAAACAACTTTTTTATTGTATTTCGTGAAAAACCCTGAAACGATGGGTTATAAACAACTTGAATATAATGAATAAAATCAATATTTTCTCCAAAACTAAAAGGCAAACCCGTTACAACAATCATTTTTACTGATTCGTCTAGATTTCGTTATTTATTATAGGGACGATGTGTACTAGGACTGGAAACATTAGTCGGGTTTAACTGTGTCTGAACCATATTAGAAGCTCCTACTCCTACGGATTGTTCGGGGAGGAAAATATTACGTTTTTGCGCTTCCGCATTCAAAAATTCTAACTTACAACAAGTCATCAAATGATTTCTCAAATGACCCGTCCCACCAGCCTTTCCTGACGTTTGATGGTTTAAAACATGTTTACATTTATTACAAATAGCTTTTGTTTTACATTCACTTTGTGTCATAAATTGTCAAACAACTGATCTTTTTACACGTTGCGGTTTAGGCCTACTACATTCATCTGGATGTACGGGAGGAGCGGGAGTGGGAGGGGGGAGCAGGAGTGGGGGGAGCGGTAGCAGTATATGGGGGTTGCGTTTCATCATCATCAAAAATATCTTAATTTCAAAATCATCTTTCAGTAAATCTTCACTGTTGTGTTTCATCATCATCAAAAATATCTTCATCTTCATTAATTTCAAAATCACCTTCCGATAAATCTTCACTAAAATCAAATCTTTGCTGTAGAAATTCATGATTTAATTGCGTGTTAGAATCGATATCATAACAAGTATCATTAACATGTGTAAAATCATCCGTATTTAAAAGAATTGGCGGTTATCTAGTTGATTTAGAAGAACTACCATTTTTTTCCTTTTGTTTTTCCACCGGAATCCATTTTTAATAAAATGGTAATATAAATTTATGAATAATACAAAAATAGTTCAAGTAGTAAACTACTAACAAATAACAACCAACAAGCTACAATTAAATAATAAAAATTAATAAGTTCGAACGAATGTACCGAACGTTTGTGTAAATACAGATGTTGAAGCCGAAGTTGATGAAACTTGAAGCTTGAACTCCAAATATGTTCCACCAAAATATTCTCCAACTTCCAAATAGCCAAGCAAATTTTATACACTAATTAACTAATTGACAATAGAAATTTACTAATTAAAACTTGAGAAAGTAAATAATAAATATTTATATAATTATAAAATTATAATAATAGAGAGTAGAATTAGAGATGAAGAATATAATTGAGAATTGAGAATTGAGATTTGACAGAAAGATTGAGAGAATTTGTAATTGAATATTTGTATGAAAAAATATTTTGATTAAGGGGGTATATATAGGAATTAGGAAGTAAGAAATTAATTTTAAAAAAACTTAAAATAGTCGTTGGAAACAGCTCAATTCTGCAAATGTTGATTGTTGACCGTTGGGGTGGGCCCCACTCACCCAACTGTCTAATCAAGAAATTAAAAAAAACAATTTTTTTTTAATTTTGAACCGGTAAACCAGACCATACCGGAACTTATTCCGATATACCGGGACCGGTATTGACCGGAAAAATCTCCCCCTCCCATCCTGGACCCCCTTACCCCGGAAGCAACCGGTAGCCTACCGGACCGGCACTGCAGGATGGAACCGAACCGTTACCGGTTCGGATGCCAGCCTTACCGTAAAGTAATGCATGTTTTTCTTGTTAGAACAGTGGTTAGAGGCTCTTGCCTCCACCACATTGCAAGTTTTGGGAGCTCTTTGTGGGTTTTATCCCCGATATAAACAAGTTAAACTGGGGGAGCTAATTGATCTCGTATATTATATCTTACATATGTGCACACACTTTACACCCAAGTGTTTTATGAAACATACGTACAAAAAGGAACATATTTTACTTAAATCTAGTCCCTTCTAAGCAATATCAGACATCCTCAGCAGAGAGGCTAAATCTCATTTAATAGTGTTGGTTTTCAAGGGGGGAGAAAAAAGTATTGTACAATCTTCTTTTAACGAATAGTATTCCGAAAGGACAACTAAGTTTCTTAAAAATAATTCATTTTACCTCAAGTCCTCAACTATTATGGACGAAAAAGTTTTCTAGGTGTCATCTGATCCAATCCTTTGGAAAGACAACTATAATAAGTCAAAAGAAACTGATGGAAAGAGCAGGGGTATATGAGTAGGCTAAAGCCAAAGGGAAGAGACTAAATTGGCGCACAACACTAAATACATTTTACTAATTTCAGACAAGGATCACCAATTCAAACATAATAATAGCCAAACACGGAAATTAATATTATGAAAAATGCTAGTACGAGAAGCACACTAAGCAAACCACACCACACAGACCTCAAATTGATGCAACTATCTGCGAATCAGAAGCAAAGTGTCCAAAGGTACATGGTTTTTCTGTAACAAATGAGAAGCGGCGGAAATTCTGAAAGCCATCCACTGAGCTATTGGGCGAGCTTGAAGTAAAGAACCAACAGGATAGCTAGGACCAAGACAGCAATGATGGTACCGATGATCCATTTATTCCTGCTCATCCTTCTTGACATTGTAGTCAGTATCTTCTTGCTCCTGCTAATATTATCATCCACTCCATGAAGCTGTGAAGGAAGAAACTTACTGATCATTGCATTTTCATAATTACACATGTTAAGCTCAAGCAGATACCTTTAAAGCAAATTTTAGTTAGATCTATCAAAGTACATGATCAAATATTCACAATAATGGCATATCAGAATTTGGAGGTTTTCCCTCTGTTTGTCCTCTTAGTTTGGTAATTTGTTCAGGCTGATCGGATATGATAGACAAAAATGAATAGATGATGTACCGTGTCATGTGCATGCAGAAGAGACTGACGTTGTTGATGCAAATCTTGAAGAATTGAGACCCCCAGATCCTCAGTTTCTAGCATTGTCTTTCGACTATCCCTGATCCTGTCGCTTGAACGGTTCAATCTCTCTGTTGACATCATCAACCTTTGCCTTTGATCAGCAGACACCTGTATGGCATTAGACAAAATTTGGATCAACAAAAGCATAATTTCCAATAAAGTGTCAATCGAAAAGTGAGAAAGTTTTCACTCACATATCAACTTGTCCAGCATAAGATATCCTGGCAGTACATTGATAAAGGAAATGACTGCTCAAAAAGAAGACTCAAGCAATAGGGAACTTCTATAGCTTCATGTTTCTCCTTCCAATTTATATGAACATTCTTTCCTTCATGCGACATTGCAAACATATTTGACACCATTCCACTATTAATCATATTCTATACTACTTCCATAACTTTCAAGATTATAGGCTTTAAATGTTAAGATTTTAACTCAATGGGAAGTGCTCTATCAAATCAAATTATCAACTATTAGTTTAATGGTTTTTTTTTACAGAATCACCAATATAGTATAAATCAAATTAAAATCTTAAACCTTGTGCCCAATCAACTACCTCTATCATAAAATGAAATGGACGGAGTAAATCAGATTCCAACCTGCTTAAAGCTTACACTACTTGCTATTCTCCCTCTTGACATAAATGATACCACTAAACTTCCCTTGTAAAGGAAAACCATTCAAACAACACAAAAGAGGGAGAGGGGGGGAATAGAACCTAGTGAGAGAAGCACTATTGGGTCATATGTATGGAAAACTATGATATTCAGTCTGTGCAGTACAATTATATGCATGCCATTAGGATTGAAGTAGCAATTGGAAATTAGCAGCCTACTTTTAATAAGGGAATGAGAATCTACTTATGCAAAGCTATAAAGGGTTAAGATCAGCTTATTTTTCTTTTATGAACTGGCTAGCTTGATTCTTGAAAGCATGATAGGTAAAGGGATTACCATGTTAGCATCTGCCATTCCCGATTCCAACAAGTCATCCCTTGCAGCTTGGTTTGCTTTTGCTGATGTGATTCTTTTCACTTCAGTTTTTAAGTTGTTCAGATCACTCTTATATTCTCTCAACTTGGCAAGAAGTGTGGCTTTAACATTTGGAGGTAAACTCCGAGCTTCTAGGTCCATTTTGCGAATCTAGAAATGAGGATAAAAGAGCATTCTAAACCAAAGTACTCCAGAAACAAGCAAAAGCACTTTGAGACCAAAGCTTTATGAATTACCAATGCCTCAGCATCATCTAGGCCAGCTTTTATTTCAGACACTTTCTGTTTCTTTTGTTCTGCAAGTTGAACAAAAGACACATAAACAGTTTTTAAAAGCAATAACTCAGCTAATGGTCAAAGTGCAAAAGCATACAGTAAAAGTATAACAGAGGTCCGAAACAGGCAGAAATAGGGTAATCTCAGGTTAATCAGCCTGTGATTAAGTAACAGAAGCAACTAAAAGGCAACAATTGACCTAATGGTAAAAATGCACAAGAACACAGAAACAAGTAGCAACAAGGTTTGAAATAAAACTTAACAGCAGTTTTTGGAATAGAATTCAGGAATTTGACATCACGAGAATGTTACATCCGTTTTTTTACAAGATCAAGAGAATGTTATGCCTGTGTAATCCACCCTAATTATGGGATTTCTATTCCTGTAACTTTCTTGTTACAAGTTACTTCCATATACAACAGTACTGAAATAATGATATGTATGATGCCAGACTAAGATTATTACAATATATCAGTAGTGATATCATCTGGAACACATAAGACTTACGAGTAATGGCAAAATCACTTTCAGAAGCTCAATTGCCTAATGTAAATCTAAAGGAAGCTAGTTATCTTGGCCTTGCACATGTAATATCCCCTCCCACTGCTAATTCTACACTCCTCATTTTGGATGTCTTATTCTTCTACACCTGCTAAAATAGCTTTTGCATTTTTCACAAAAATCAGTTGAAATAATAACAGAGAGAGACTACACATTTTGGAAAATTAAACCAAGTTCTACAATCAAAATCCATTTTCATGATCTTCCCAATTGCTCGGTTGTTTGAAAATCTCATCCATTTGCCAAAGTTAAAATACACAGAATTGGCCAGCAGGAAGCTGTGAGAAAGTTAATGAATTAGCCAAATAACAAAAACAATCTAATCAACTTTAATAAAAGCTACAGCGCACCACAGATTGGCATTTTATTTCCATCTTTAAAAACAAATTGGTTTTACAAGACATGATGTGTAATCCAGCATGAAGAAAAGTGCTATTTATTCTTGTAAAATATTCTTCGTGATTTCAAAGATCAAAAAAATCGCATAGAAACTTTTTCTCTAATAATTCTGGTGTTTGGGCCGGCTTAGGCGACTAATTCACGGGTAGCTGCTACCTCCCACCAGCACATTACTCATAATTTTATCCACCAAGGCAGATGGAAAGGAATCGTGCAGAAATTCTTCAGAAGAAACAAGAATGCATCTTTTTTTTCTTTTTAGGGCAAGTATAATAGCATCTTTCAAAGAAAAGAGGAAAATGACTGTTTTCCGCACCTCCATCGAGGATAGTAGCTGAGTTGCATTGCTTCGTTAAATTAGCTGAAAGCTCACAGTACTGTCTTTCATATCCTTCGAACACCTGACTCATTCTGCCCCTTCTCAAAGTTCACAAATACCTTCAGATCAAAGAAACGACCGTAAAAAAAATTCACCCAAATTAACAGGATCTTTTTTCTCTAAATTAGGTTCTCCGATAAAACAATAATACACTAAATTGTGATCCTTTGAATCCACAGGAATCATAATTCTTAGATAACCGAGAAAATCAAACCCGAAAGATACGATAATTTCGCGAATACAAGTAAGATTATTTGGTTAAAATAGGAACTAATTCACAGAGCAGATCGATACGCACCTTGAATAGATCGGATAAAGGAGACAAATACGCCCGCCGGCCGGCGATCGGAGACTTGGTGAGAAGTGCGCTGGCACGGTCTGTTGGAACAATTGCGAATGATAGAATGATTATCCTAAAAAGTTCGCCCTTCCCCCGCGCCCCCCCCCCCCACTTTCTTTTTCTGAAAAAAAGAAAAATTAATTGACCGCACGTTTCAATTTGAAACATTTAAAACTTTATATGCATTTCGTTTACCTTACATTTTTTCTTTTTTACTATAAAAAGAATTTACAATTGCACGCAGGATAAATTGTAATAGTCGACTAATTTTAGAAAAAGATAAATCATACTAGATAATTTCAAAGTACTTGTGCAAAATATTAATTAAAATAATAGTAGACTTTAAGAATTTAATTTAATTTAATTAGTGAAAAGGATTTTTTTTTGCCTTGTGTCTGATCAACAGGCCACACTTGTTGGACCCATGTAATTGTTTGTAACATTTGTCTTGTCATCCATGTTAGTTCGCTCCTTATTTAGCTCCTTGAGCCATCTTTATTATTATTGTTAGAAGACATATTAGGAGAGGGGCGGATCTATAGGGATGCTCTTGGTAGGGTGGATCGGCAATTCATAAATTTTTTAAATTGTCTTGTTCAGTCTCACATGTTTATTTTTTCTATTTTTAACCCATCTTGCCCCACCCTGTATTGCATAAATTCGCTCTGCTTTAATTTTTAAGGTTTTTTATTTTTTAATTGAATTTAATATGAAATTATAATTCATATTTTTTTATTTTTCGCTAATTAACATCTCAATAATTAATTAACTCTTTTTAGTTAATATTTCAACAATTGTTTCTTAATCATTAATTAAAAGTTTCTAATTAACATTTTAACAACTAACTATTTATCGGACATGTCTAGTTAAAATTTTTGTAAAAAAATATTAAAATAAAATTCAATATTTAATATAAAAAGTTTGTATCTTTGAAAAATTTAATTTTCTTGGAACTTTCATTTGGCTCTTTAAACCCGCAACCCGCTTCACCCCGCATTAGTTTTAAAATAGTTATTTCAACCAGCCGCGCACCTGGCCCCCCCCCCCCAAACATAATTTTAAACCTACCCAAGCCACATAGCTCTAAACCTGCCTCATATGCACCCCGTCCACCCCATTGTCATCTTGCTCTTGGTCTATAACTTGTAACTAAAAGCATTATCATCTTCATATATATGGTGAAGTAAATAGGAGAGCACTCATGTTAAGATGTTACTATGTGGGATGCTTTTAGTTTGTTACACAGAGTCTTTTATGGACATGGTATCTGTCTTTTTGTACTAGGAAAAGACCTCTCAATGCTCTAAAACCCACATGTGATATATACTCAACTGTCTCACGATGTGTTGAATTTTGCTCATGTACCCTTCAATGAACAAATAACCCAACCTTTAAAACATACTACAACCTCATTTGGCGACTACAACCTCATTTGGCCAAAAAAACAACATTGAGGTGTTAAACCTTCCTTTCAATGTGAGTTCTTAGGAAAGATTAGTTTGCTATCCCTAGAGCATACTTTGAGAAATCAATTTTAACAAGTTAGAAACATGAACTGAGTATTCGAGAATCGCAATTTGTTTTTAAAGAAATAAGGAGAATTTCATACAATCGAAATTGAATAAAGATGTTTAAAAGAAGGGCAAAAAACTCTATAGGGTATACCACAAATGAGATACAATACATACTTTACATAAACCTAGCAAGCTAGAACTACAACTAACTTGCAAGAATTTTGACAAAATGACTTAGTACTTCTCTTTGATGGTTCTCAAAAAGAAATGATCCCACTCATGCTTTTCTAAAGTCCCAAAAGTATGATACTTCCAACTATATTCTTCATCAAACACCATACTAGAATTCTTACCCTGTCTCATCTCTTTTCTCATTACATCCACTCTTTCAAGAACCCCTTTCACTGCCAAATCAAATGCATCTTTAATTGTCTCCAATCTTGATCTTGGGTCTGCATAAACCACATTTGGTATAAGCTTTATCACTTCCTCTCTCATTGCTGCTACCTGTGATTTTGGTATTTTTGACAGTACATTTTCAATGCTCACATTCTTTTTCCTAACATCATCTTCTGGAATAAGCACAGAGTATTTGGTGTAGTCCTTTGGTAAGTGCCATATGTATTGAACATAAGCAGACCCCGGAGTGAAAAACACCGGTATACAACCAGCCAAAATCGAATCAAAAGTAGACCTTCTTGTGAACGAATCCCCCGCGGGTTGTAAGCAAAAAACTGAACTTTGGAACAGTCTCATTACATGTACCGGCTTGCTGCATTTGTTGTGCGAGTCCTTGCACTCCAACAACCTGCATTTTCGCCTCGTGGCTGAGCATTGTTGCATGATCTCGCTTCTGATTGATTCCTCGAGTTTAGGACGTGGGGCCCCCGCGAAGGAGAACAACACCCTCCTCCTTAACCTCCTCATCCTGTTCTGCCACTGGACCACCTCACTGTCACTTGAAGGATGGAAATACGTTGGGTATGGGATCGCGAAATCATTCCTGCTCCAAGGACTCGATTCGATTGTTAAGATTGTCATGTTTTGCGCCTCAGGCAACAACATTAACTTGCTCCCCCAAGCTGCATTCTCCTCAATACCTCTCCTAAAATCCCAAATAATTCTCCCTGCAATCATGAAATGATCTCTCCCCCACATTGTCTTCCATTCTGGTCTTTCTTTAAGAAATTTCGCGACCTGAATTGCACCTGCATCCCTCATTGATGTATTGAAATCATCCCATAAGTACCTCGCTACATCGAACCCTGCATAGTATGGCACGAAAACAGCTGATGCTTCCGAGGAATCATTCGTTAGACAGTCGTACTGTTTCATTCTGTTATGAAACAGGACTTCTAACGAGAACTGATTCGTCGTATACCAACCTTTATTAGAAAAAACCCTTTGAGGGTTTCCAAGATCAACACCAAGCCCCATGTTCAACAAGTATTGACACATATCTTCCCATTTGTTCAACAAGTTACATTGCTTCAACATGTCCTCATTGAACTTACTAGGTATTTTTGCAACATAAATATATCGTCCTGCACACGAATTTCCTTTATTTCCTCCCTTGTTCTCGTCTTTTTTTTCGATTTTCTCAACCTTTTTTTCTTCTTCTAGGGGTTCATTTTTTCTTAATAAAGGCTCCAATTCTTTCTCGAGTTCCTCCAAATCAGGTAACTCCATAATATCTCTTTCTTCCTCCTTGGATTGCGTATCGTTCTTTGTAACATCAATGTTGGTGGCATTATCAATACTTGTAAAATTCGAATCGAAGCTTATATTAACATTTTCATGATCATATGAAGGTGGAGGTGGAGGCGGAGGAGGAATAGAAGTTGAACGAAAGGATTCAATTGAATTTCCTTCGTATCGCGACGTTGTCACGATACCAGGTAAAGAAGACCAATCAATTCCATAAAGCAACAAGTACCAAGAAACAAACAAAAAGAAGAAAACGAACCAAAATTTATTACGAGACCTTGTGGTAAGAGAGTTGTCCATCTTCTTTACAGATGTTCTTGATCTAATTATCTGCTTTTTATGGCGCATAAAAGGTTCTTTTTGGCTTGATCATGACGAACAAAAAAAAAAAAAGAAGAATAATTTGATGATTTGGTAAATAACTAAGGGAGGTAAGATGCTAAAATAATGCCTGTTCTGTTTAGACTATTCATATGATTAGTTTAATCACTCTTTCCGACTCAATTAGTTTCATTAATCTCAAAATTTTGTTTTGGTTAGGCCACGTAGGAAGAAGATCAATTCTTTAACTAATTTCTCACATTTTTATAGTAAAAAAAATACTATATTAATTTGAATATAATTCAAACTGAACCGGCCCAAAATATTAGACGACCTATAAAATATAGACTAGTCTTGTTCAACGCTAATAGTAGTAAGTAGTAACAAACAGATAATATCAACATGTGTTGTGATGGAGTGGCAAGTATTCTTTCATTTTTAACTAAAAGTCTCAAGTTTGAGTCGCCTTTGTTAGGAAGCGTTTTATCCATAATATGAAATTTTTCAATGGGAATTCGAATTTAGTTGGACTTTAATGTGGATACCGAACGCCAAATAGAAAAAAAATTATGATTATAGTCTAGTATACGAGATTCTTTTGATATTTTTGTTAAATTTGTTGCGTGAGGTCAATTTTATTATAGAATCAGTCCAAATTAGTAGACATTCTTTTAGGAAATAAAGCACTGAAATGATCCAAAAAATGTGACTAAAATCGAGGGTATCGCAAAATACTAGGTATTTTAGAATATGTCAAAATCTTTATCAATTGTATGATTTATTTTTACATTTTAAGAATTTTCTTCAATAGTGTCATATCTTACTAGGACAAAAAAATAAATAAATTGAAAGCATTAGCTACATATTTCGTGTTGCAGAGATTTTATCCGGAAAAGAATTGCAAAAAGATCAAGATTGAGAAAAACATGACTCTTGTTAATTTGATTTGATTTATAAATTTTAAATAATCAACATAATTAATTTAATTTGATAAATGAGAAATCGAATCAAACTGACCTTCTTAGGGCCGCGGCTAAGTAGAAAATTACATAAAATGTTCATCAAATATAATGGTCTTGATCTTTTGCCCTCCACAAGAAAAGTCTTACAAAAATGCATTTTTTCATTTTAAGTTAAATCAAAGTACACGAACATTTTTATAAGACATTTCTTATAAGTGACAAAATATCAAAATCACTTCTTATAGGACATCGTTGAACATAAGCCACAGCTGAGTTGTCTTTTGGACCTGAATTAGCCCAAGGCCCACTACGGGTGTTGGACCCATGTATATCATCACTAATCTGGCCACTGCTGAACCTCTCTTTTAGACTCTTATCTTTGTTTTTTATGAATTGTTAAAAAAAATTCCACAGCTCAGAATAGGAGTAAATAAAATAAAATCAATAATTGCATCGAATTGAATATTGAGTTAACTCAAAAAAAAAATTGACTAATAATTTAATTTGATATTAAAAAAATAAAATATATTTTAATTGATTTGATTTTAACGTTAAACAGTCAATTCGAAATTAAATCAATCAGACATTATATATATATATAATTTTTAAAATTTATTTCATACATAAAGATATTTATTTAATACAGTTTATAACTATTTCTTATGCTTTTTCATAGTTCTTATCTTTTAATTAACATATTATTTAACTTAGAATTTTGAATGGACCAATAAAAATTATAGTAGATAGATATTATCACTTTAGTAAAACACAAATTAAACATCAAATCAATACTAATACTAAAAAAAAAAAGATCAAATCATTACTAAGAATGATAAGAATGTTAAATATTTGTTCTTTAATTTTATATTGGTTTAAAAAATTAAATTACATAATCTAATTTTAATTTTTCTTTAATATTTAGTCATGTAATCAATACTTATTGGACTTCTTTAACATGATTTAATGCTTTAAAATTATAATCATTTTCATTATAACTTATTTATTTGCAATATTTGTTTTATCTGATTTCATCATTATTTTTTATATTAAATATTTTAGTCTCATAACTCATATTATATTTTGGTGTTATTTTCTTAAGAAACAACCTAGATGGGGACTAAAAAAATATTGAAAGCACAAATTAATTATATGTTTATATGAATATTTTATCAGAAAAATTGAAGAAAAAAATGAGTTTTATTAGTTTGGTAATGTTTATAAATTTAAAAATCTGAAACAAATAATTTGATTTGATATTTGAAAAATAGAATCAATTCGATCTATGTACACCCTTAGTTAAGAATAAGAGAATTTTTAAAGTTCATGAGAATTGTTAAATTTACTTCTTCTTCTTTTCCATATGTATTTTTCTTTTTGATGAGGTTATTAACCACTTTATATTTTTTAGGAGAATGATTTAGAAATAATCAATAAAGTAATAGGGAAAAGTAACCTTCAATTCATATCCTTCAATATTTTCTTAGCTACTTATACATTAATTAATTAAAAGACTACAAACAAATTGCACAATCTCTTATTTTTTAGCTTTTTCCTCCATTGTTTGATGATAATGGCTGAAAAATGGAAGAACACACACACCAAAAAAATTATTGTGAACCTCTATTAAGAGGAAGTAAGATATATAAACTAAATTATTTTTTTTAAAATGGTGCTAACCTAATAATGAATTGCACGGATATTATGGAGGAAAGTGAACGATTTTAGGGGATTTGGGAGAAGGCACGATTTTGGGATGAAAAGAGAAGATTCAAAAAATTAATAAATAATACTATTGAGATAATTAAGGAAAGAAAATATTTAATGAGGAGAGAATATATAATTTGTATGAAATCTATATTAAAAAAAATTTTAAAAAAAGAACAAATTTCATTGATACCACAAATATTTTAAAATTTTGTACGGATTAAATTAATGGATCCCATAATTTATTGAAAAAGATGTAAAATATACCTATTATTTATAATTAATTGAAGCTATATTTTTTTCTTTTATAATTACTAGTAAGGGATCGTTTGGTGTAAAGGATAAGGACATTTAATTCCGGGATAAAAATATAGTGACCCTTAAAATGATGTTTGGTTGGCAAACCCAGGATAATTAATCCTGGAATTAATAAATAGTACTGGGATAAGTTATCCCTCTTCTTGGGAGGAATAACTTATCCCGGGATAACAAGTATAGATCACAAGTGTATCCTTTTAAACCTTTTTTTACATCTCATTTTAAATATTTACGTATATTACATTATTTTTTAATACAATATATAATAATATTCACAACCTTCACTCATTATTTTTTATGATATTTCTTCATTTTTTTCTATTAAAAAAAAATACACTATATAATATAATTTTTATTGGCTAATTCCTATTTTTCTATATTTTGATTTTTTTCATAATTTTTTTTAATTTAACAAACTTTAAAACTAGAAATTCTATTTTGAAATTAAATAAAAAGAAAGTTTTATTTTTAAATGCATACCATGTACACATAAAAATATTTAAACTATATAAGATGAAAGATTTACTTTTAAAATGAATATTAAATAACTAAAGCTAACAAAGAAAATGCATAAAAGACTACTAATAAAGTGATGGGTATTTTTGTAAGCAAACAACATATTCTTAAAATTTATCCAACAAATCAAACACTCAATAAGAAATAACCTCGACATAACTTATCTCATCATTATTAATCCCAATATAATTTATCCCATCACAACTTATATTCAAGCCAAACAATTCCTAAATATTTATCGATCCACGTCATCTCTTGGATGGGATCTAAATGGTAGTTTGGGCACATTGCACATGGTAAAGTGAGACAGGCAGGCAAGATCTAAGTTCTATCAAGTTCTAAAGTTTCAGAGTTTCTGAAACTCCCCATCAATGCGTTACCCCAAATATGCTGAAAAAAACATAGTACCGAAGACTCCTAAAAAAAATTAAAGTTCCAGTGGGTTGTATGTCTAGCGTGAAATTAATCAAATTAAGATGAACTATGCATCCAAATACAAATAATTCACTAGCCTAGTCAACAACTGCAAACTAATCGGATATTAATTAACATCCTTTATTATATTTTTTTATTTTCTTGAGACGAAAATTTTATGAAAATAGTTTTTCTATCTCTATGGGGTAGTAGTAAGATCTGCGTATATTTTGCCCTTTCAAAATCTTACTTGTGGGATCATATGTTGTTGTTTAATTATAGTTTTGTACTAATGATTTAATTGTCGAAAACTATGATCTTGCATAGGCACTAATTATCAGATGTAAATCGTAATGACATAGCAAAGACACCGAAAAATACTATTTTATCATCTGAAAATATATGTTTAATTTTGATTGAATCACATTATTAGTAAAAGCTATGTAATTTTATGATAATTATGACCGTGAATGATTAGCAATTGAAACTCTATTTGTCCGATTTTCGTTCAGTCTATCATAACTATATTCTTGAAATAATGATAAAATAAATTTCATTTTGATCAACCTCAGTAAAATTTCTGTATTTTTACGATAATTATGATCGTAAATGACTAGCAATTGAAATTCTATTTGTCTGATTTTCGTTCAGTCTATCATAACTATATTTTTGAAACAACGATAAAATAAATTCCTTGATCAACCTCATTCCGATTTTAACTTGAAAAAGTAAAGGAGGCGGTATGACTATTTTATATGTTAGTTGAACGAAGGAGGAAGAACATGGGCTTCATAATAACGCGTTAAATCCAGCCCGCAAACAGCGGGATTTTATTACTGTAAACTAATCTCCGAAAGCTAATACTAAGGAAACAAATCATTACATCACCAATAACAATAATAATTTTACTGTAGTTCCCCAGAGAAACTACGGTCCATCGTCGGTGCTGCTTTGTCTCTTCTTCCTTTCTTCTTCCTTCTTCCTACTTCCTACTTCCTACTTCCTATCTGTCTGCCGTCTATTCTTTTCTCCATTTCTCACGCCTTTGACTCCCATGTATCTTCTCTAAAAATCCCATTTTCTTCTCTTTACGCCAAAGAGAGGCAGAGATAGATATTAATGGGTCCAGACAACAGTTTCACTGCTCAGAAAAGAGCTGCTGGAGCACTTCCGACCACCGCCACACCTAACGGCGGCCGAGCCACTTCCATCTTACCTCGTGGTCGACAGATCCAGCGTACTTTCAACAACATTAAGATTACTATTCTTTGCGGCTTCGTCACTATCCTTGTACTCCGTGGCACTATTGGTTTCGGCAACCTAGTCTCATCAGGACCTGACGCTGAGAACGCCAATCTTATCGAGGAGACTAACCGGATCCTAGACGAGATCAGATCCGACAAGGACCCGGATGACCCGCTGGACGGTAATTTCTTCAGCCTTAATTCAACGTACAGGTTAGGCCCGAAGATTACTAACTGGGATGAAGACCGGGAACTCTGGCTTCAGAAAAATCCGGAATTCCCGAATTTTGTTCAAGGTAAGCCTCGGGTTTTGCTGGTAACTGGTTCTCCCCCAAACCCTTGTGATAATCCAATTGGGGATCATTACTTGTTGAAGGCTACAAAGAACAAAATTGATTATTGTAGGATCCATGGGATGGAAATTGTTTACAATTTAGCTCAATTGGAAAAGGAAATGGCTGGGTACTGGGCTAAACTGCCGTTGATTCGTAGGCTAATGCTGTCACACCCTGAAGTAGAGTGGATATGGTGGATGGACATCGATGCACTATTCACTGATATGGTCTTTGAGATCCCCTTTTCCAAGTACAAAGATAACAATCTTGTTATTCATGGCTACCCAGATCTATTGTTTGATCAGAAATCATGGATTGCGATAAACACAGGTAGTTTTCTCATAAGGAATTGCCAGTGGTCTCTTGATTTGTTGGATGCATGGGCACCAATGGGGCCTAAAGGTCCTGTTCGTGAAGAAGCTGGGAAGATGTTGACTGCTAACTTGAAGGGTAGACCAGCATTTGAAGCAGATGATCAGTCTGCGCTAGTATACTTGCTGACCTCACAGAAGGATCAGTGGATGGACAAGGTGTTCATTGAGAATGCTTACTATCTACATGGATATTGGGCAGGGTTAGTTGATAGGTACGAGGAGATGATTTTGGGCGATGAGAGATGGCCATTTGTGACGCATTTTGTGGGATGCAAGCCATGTGGGAGCTATGGAGATTACCCTGTTGAGAGGTGCTTGAAAAATATGGAGAGGGCTTTCAATTTTGCAGATAATCAGGTGCTTAAGTTGTATGGGTTTGGGCATAGGGGATTGTTGAGCCCTAACATCAAAAGGATTAGGAATGAAACAGATAATCCACTGCAGTATGTAGATCAATTAGATGTTCGACATGCAAAGCATGAGAGCACAGAAACTCAGAGCTAGTGGCCGCGCCATCTTTTGCACAGAAGAATCTGCAGGTATATGAGATATCATTTTGGTTTGGTGAATCTGTAGGTAACACCCGATGTCATGTAAACATGTCATAGCTCCCTTCAGTATCATGTTACATCTCGAAACCAGAGTAACCATTGCACATATTCTAATTGAGTTTTGGTCATTCTTGAATAACTTATACTCCGAATGTGTTGAAATGATTTTAGTTTCTCATTAATTTTTCTGGTTACTATAACTGTTGAATGGTTGAAGCACAATCACTATTCATTTCTTTTCTCCTCCCACTTGAGTTATCAGCAATTTTTTTGGTCAGACCCTGTTTGGTAAATGACACCCTCCTATGTTCATTTAGATCGTCAAGCTTAAGACATGAAAACTCCTAATTGGCTTGGCTTGTTTAGTGTGTTTGATTGGCATAACTCTAGCTCTACATTCTAGTAGGGCCCTTTTGCGAAAAGACCTTTTAGCTACACCCCAGCCTCCACTTTTACCCCCTCACCACTCAAAAAAAAGAGGGAAAGTGTCAAAATGGAATCTCTGAAAGAAAAGGTTTGTTTAATTGCTAGATTGATTTCGACATTTCAGGGTCGAGTTTTTCTCTATCTGTAAACTTTGTGACTTGGGAGATTGATAATCTTGATTCTCCCTTTTCCTCTTTAATCTGAGGTGGGGCGTCTTCTAGTTGGTAGTATTGATGACTTGCCCTTATCTTTCTAATAAGAAAGCATGCCTTGCCTTAGATTGGGACCCAGGGTGTGTGAGGGTGACTGGTTTATTTAGAGCACTGCTATATTGTTTTTATTTGAGAGCTTGGATTACGACATGTCCTTCAAATTAAAATGTCTATATCGGTTATGGTCTTTTTTGAATCTCTTTTATTATCATAAAGAGGAGGATTGTGGTAGATTGACAACCAGCATGTATGATTAATATGTAATGAATCCTTACGATACACGACATAGATATAACCTATCCTAACTAGATTGAGATTGAGGCATAGTAGTCGTCGTTTGTTTTCTTCTTATGAAGTATCTGCTTTATAGATGGTACATCAAGTCATCCTCCAGAAATTCTTTGCTTATCGAGTTCACTACAAGATCTTGATTTGTTTTTTTGTTACCTTTCTACTTTAACTATATTAGTCCCTGTAATAATGTGCTGATTAAGTTTTCTGTGATATATAATTGAAGATGTATTCAAGGATTATCTTAGTCACCTATTAAATAATAATGTATTCATCTGCTATGGCCTGTATTTTGTTTAGTTCCTCTGTTTTATGTCCTAACTATATGATGAAATAACATACTACAATAACAACTACTATGCCTCAGTCCCATACAAATTGGGGTTATGACTAGTGGATGTGCAACTATGGATTTTGGCTGGATGCTGCTGCATCTTAACTGCCATGCAAATCCCATTGAAACTGAAAATACCGCTAGTCTAGATTTCCTATTTCTGAATTCTCTCTAGTGCACCTTTAAAATACCATTGTGTCAGAACTAACAGACAGAATTTATTATATTTATACACTATTTGTTATTTGTGGCCTTAGTAGTTTCCCAAGTTCGTTGACCTTTTACCATCCATAATAACAGTATTTCTGGATTTTCCACAGGGTACGACTAAGGTTTTGACCTGTCATGGATGAGAGTGGCACTGTTGGGATGAAGTGGTCATGCTTCTTCTGGTTGTTATACTTTGGTGGTCATCTTTTTTTTCCTCCCACGGTTTAAGTTTGTGTTAGGTTTACTTATTTCTAGCAACATTTTAGTGTCTCAGCAAGATGACTTTGAACTGTATGAATGATGTGCTTGGTAAAGAACAGCTGGAAATCAAATAGAATGAATAGAATTTGTCTAGATAGCTTCTACAGAAGTTACTCACTCTCAACCTCCAGCTTTGGGAGGTATGATGTGATCACACTTGTATAATTTGCAATTCTTGGTCACTTTTTTCTTTTGGTTAATGATTTTTTTGGTATATGATGCTGGACCATATAAAGCTGTTGTATGAACTTGGAAATGTATCAGTATTAATACATCTTCTTTCATTCTTTAAGTTCGACTAATTCCATTATATTGATAACTTGTCCATGTGATTGTGGTTTATGGGCAACACATTTTTCCTTTATGAGGCCATGAAAATTGTGCATTATATCGACAAGCTCTGCACAAAATTATCATTTACTATGTCATTACATATATTCCTGTCAATGTAGTTTTGTACCTTGCAGCTGATTAATGTAGATTTATCAGCTTCAATTTTTCCTCCATATAGTTTTCAGGAGTTCAGAATATTTATTTACTGATATGATGGTCTGTTAAAATAGTTAGAAATGAGACACTTCATCTACAGTAATATTTATGTTGCCTGAGTTGTGTTTGGGGGACAATGTAAAATAGAGGAGATGAAAAGAACTTAGTCATTTGGTGTGACGGTAAGTGACGGTGTTTGTTTAGAGGTATTAGGTAGTCTTTGGATTATTTATCTCACCATTTATATCTTAGTGATGGATAGGAATAAGTTATCTCGGGATAAGTTGCTCCTAAGCAAACTACCTCTAAAATGCAGCACTCCCTAGCATTTGAGAGCTACTGAATTTGATGTCCAACAGCCTGAGTACCAGATGAATTTGATGTCCACTTTGGGATGGATGAAGTATAGCAGGAAGCCAGGGACAAGCAAATACCTTTCTTCCCAGGTGGTGGTGTATGTATCGTTTTAACAATATAAATAATTTGCTGTAAATTTTGTTCTTCCTCATTGTTGCACGGTTCTCCTAGTTTGTTCTTAAAGCTGTTCTAGGTCACAATTTTAGATTGCAGATTTCCAATATAGAGCTGGTTCCAGATGTATGTTAAACAGAGTTCAAGCCTTTGTTGCCCCTTGGTAAGAGTAAATGACCTAGCAAAGGTGCAGGATGTAGAACCCTTGGGTTTAATTGCATCTAATAACGAATCTAAACGAAGGATCAAGCTTGAAAGCAACAAGGAAGTGTCAAGCTGAAAGAAATGGACTGGCATAGATCTAATAATGAATGCTGAGCTTTTTAGGTCCAGGGTGTTATATCTCTGGAATATCGAGGACAGATTATGGTCAGTTAGCAGTCACATCGTTGGCCATTTGCACAATATATAAACTTGGAGATTTAGAGATGCTAAACCAAAGCAACCAGGAGTATCTAGAGAACAAAATGAAGCTGCTATTTTACCATTTTACAATATATTTATAAGAATTTTCAAACTACATAATACAGTACGTTAATGGACTTGGGGCATCTTCATAAATGCCAATCATCATTCTAGAGTAGATGCCAGTCCATACCGAGCAGGATTACTGATGAGTGTGTGCCTATCATCAGTAGAGTAGCTAATGACCACTGTCCCATAGTACTACATACTAATTTCAGCTAATTCTTGGATAGATTACGTTTGTGCATAGCCACAAATACCTGATTCATCTCTGCTATTTGACTTAGAAGTTGATTTATTCTCTGCAAAAACGAACAATCACGGATTATAACTCAAAATGTAGTTAAAAGCTGATTTTAGAAACTTAACCTGGGAATTTTCGCAAACACTTTGAAAGCGGAAAATACCTCATCTTTAGCTCTAATAGCGGAAAATACCTCATCTTTCGCTCTAATGGTGCGTCGCAGCTCTTCCGCATTCTGTCCTCTAATCAGTCTCCGTCGCCAACGAAAATACGTAAACATCACAAGTATTGCCGCCATTCCAAACGGCGAGAGAACAATCATTAAAGCCCTTCGAGCTGAGCCGAAACCCCGCCTTAACATAGCAATGCCGGCGACTCTAGAAAACAACACTTGCAGCCCCAAATTCCACCATCTTCCTTGGTAACAAGCTGCTCTAGCTGGGGTCCGAGGACTATCTGGTACAGTTTTTGGTAGATCCACTACATTGGAATCTGAGGCTGCGAATGAGTAGGACGAATCATCGTTATCTCGATGGGATGGGGAAAATGAGGATGTTGACAACGACGACAGCGACGGGGATGAGGGAAACGGCGGTGACGATGACTGGCTATGAGTTTTCTGAACGGAATTTACGGATATGTAAAGGTTCTCGTGGTTTACAGGAGGAAAGACGGCGAAGTCTCCTGTAGATTTGGAGAGCGGGTAATCTCGGATCGCGAACAGAGAGCAAACGGCTGGTGGTGGATCGGAAGGAGATCGAAAATCCTTTCTACGTTCCCAATTCCTAAGCTTTTCCAGCTGAGCTTCTGTTATTGCGAATTCTTCTTCTACTTCTACATCGGGTTCCTCCATCACCTACAAGCTTATGAGTGACGACCACTTCCCGTTTTACCAACTAGACATTTTGTGGCCCAATTATATATGTTTGCCTTGAATTCGGGCCAAGTGCAAAGACGGCCGATTTTGGTATCCATTTAAGCTTTACCTCATAGTATACAATGTAAGTTTATTAATCGAAGTTACTCTATAATTTGGAATATTAAATAGCAAATGCGCGACTATATAGTGTAATAATCGCAGGGGTAGCAATTGGGCGGATTGAGTTAAATTTGAACGAGTTATAATGAATCAAATTTGTTTGGGTCAAAGTGGGTTGAGTCAAAACAAGTTGAGTAATGAGTTATAATGCGAGTCAAAACCCAACCCGACCTAATTTTTATTAAGTTTTACTTATTTTTTTTAATATTTTGGTACTTAATTAAATTATATTTTTTATTATGGTGTCTATATAAAACATATCAAATTGAAAAAAAAAGTGTTTTGAAAATATCTAACAAGATTTCTCCCGAATTAATTCGTGTTGCACCATTGATATCGAATACACCCCAAATATTCATTGTTATTCATTAAAAATGAGAGAGGCGTATCCATTCATATAATAATGTTCGGGTGAATGAAATTGAAACTGGGCCATCGCTGGCCCAGTCCTATCTAGGAGTTGTGCTCTTGCTAAATGCTTGATTTGACATTTTGAAAGGAAAAAAACATTGACACGTGTCTATTCGCTTTTTTTTTTTTTAAAAGGCGCAAAATATCCTTATCTATCGAAAAATAATTTTAAAATATCCTCCTTTTCACAAAATACTTGTAAGAATAACTTCGATTTTATTGAAATTGAACCATTTTCCATAGGTGTTATTGATTCTTTTCCATTTTTATTTTTAATCTTTCAAAGAACAATCCCTAAAACAGGCAAGGATTATTAGTAAATCACAATTAAGAGATTAGTCAAATAATATCCATATATTTTTTTTTTTTTTTTATGATTGATGGAGTCAAAAATTACAAGCATTGTATTTATTGCAGTCTAAAGGAGTAAAACTTATTCATACCTGGCATATACATCACCTCAACTAAAAAAAATATTATTAACTGTAACTTTTTAAATATAAATATGATTGAGAAAAATACTTATTAAAATATTAGTCAAACTTTATATAATTTAACTCTAAAAATAAAAAATATGATAACAAAAAAAAGACATAAAAAATATCAACTATCAAAATTAAATTTTGAAAATACCAAAATATATACCAAACACTAATATTCCTCAAAAGGAAAGTAGAAAAAGAAGTAAGCTTAATTTGGAGAGCTACATGGCCAGAAAACAAGAAGGAATTGATTGAACATAACAAATAAGTTGTTGAAAACAAAGACAAGTTATGTAAATAATGCTTGACTTCCTCTTTTTTTTTTTTGGATAATCACATACTTAAAAGTCAAAAGTTTTAACAAAGACAAGTTATGTAAATAATTCTTGACTTCCTCTTTTTTTTTTTTGGATAATCACATACTTAAAAGTCAAAAGTTTTGCATTGGTCTATTTGTGGCTGTCTTTCCCTATTAGGTGTCACAATTCAATCTGTACAAAATTATCCAATTTAGCCTAAAAATCACCGATAGATCCTTGTGACCGATTATTTTTCCAGATTATACACATAGTGAAAGTTTAATGTATCAAGCTTGCCTTTTTATATTAAAGTACTTATTTTATTTTTCACCTAGCGTTTGATGTTTGATTTTGGATTTAAATTTATTTTTTCAAATTCAAATTGAACTTGAAATAATTTGAATTTTTTTAATCTGTTTAAATTTGAATTAATACTTTGCAACGTTTGAATAATTAATTCATTTAAATTTATGATTTGAAAATGAAGAAAATCTTGATAGAAAACGATTCTTCTTAATGAGTTTTATGTATTTAATCTAATATTTTTAATAATACTTTATATCAAATTTTTATTCATTTTCAAATTCAAACCTAACACCTTTATTTAAGAACAAAAGAATCTTATCAACAACCAAGTCTCTCAATCATATAGAGAAGAATTTACGTGACTGTTTTTGGAAGCTAAATAGAACCATAAGACAACTTACAAATAGTTTGTGTTTTGTCTCTTTTCTAAACTTTTTACGAAAAAAAAGACACATGCTCTCACTAAACTATTAGCTGATTGGTGATTAGATATACTAAACAAGGAAAAAACGTATAATAATAATAAAACGTATAATAATTCGAGTTTAAGCAGAGGGTTGAACTTTTTTTTTTTTTGCTCAATGTGACACAAGTCAATAATCATGAATATTTGATATATTAGATAAGTTCTTTTTGTTAATTCAATTCCTTTTAATCTACGTCTATTTGACATTGTTAACTTTGTACATACAACTTTCTTTCTTTTTTTTTTTTTGGATTATATACATGTCTTTGATACAAAAGATTCTGCTTTGAGGTATAATTGCTTTTTAACTCTTCCTCCCCTTTAACCTGTTCAAGACAGTAATAACAAATTACAAATTATTGTGATCGGAAATTATCAACTACTATAGTTAAAAATTCTTTAAAAATATTTTATACAGTTGGCATTTGATGTTTCCAAGAGAAATATCACAAAGTAAACAAAATAGCAGTAGTGTTATGAAATAAGACCAAATACTAAAATTATTATCGCCAAAAAAGAATTTTATATAATATTTTTTTACTTATTCATCTTTGTTTTACGTATAATTTATATGTTCTTTTATAGTCAAGAAAAGAGATTTTTTTTTTCTTCACTTATTTATTTGTATTTTACCTATAATTTGCATGTCCTTTTATAAGCGTAAAAAGGTGGAAATATAATTTGGTCATTGCGTGACATGTCACTGACACAACATTATTTGTCCATATGTAAGTACTACATGAGAATATTTTTTTAAAACCAATTCGCATTATCATAATTTAAGTTTTAAATATGAATAATTAGCAAAATATAAAATTCTAAAAAAAAAGACTTTTTTGGATTTATGTAAGTGAAGAGTATTTATTTGTCTTTTATCACGTAAACGATTGTGAATTAAATATTAATTGTGTGACTCAGAGATTATTAAAATTGAAAATTCAACTTTGATATCGCACTTTGGGTATTATAATTACAGTACAACTCATATATATTATTTTAATATTAATTAACAAATATATATAATATAATATCGACACGCAATTAATATTTAACTTCGTCCTTAGTCTATCTCAATTAAAATGTGTCCATTTTATGTAATTATTGAAAAATGAATTATTTATACTTTTTCTTTTTTGACATTTCTCGTAAGGTAGTAAATTGCAGTCATAATCTATTACGAATATCTATAAATTTAAAATTAAACAAATTATAATTATCAATTTATCATATTTTATAATCATAATATAATATTTGTTTAGTTAAAATTAAAATTTGTCAAATCAAGATTTTCAATAGAATTCTTAGCATAATAATTATCATTAGAGGTGGAGTTAAAGTTAGAAGTTTGGGAGTTTTAAAAAAGAAAAATATCGAACCCATGAACTCTCACATAGCTTTGCCTTTGATTATTATATCCACCCATGAGCAGTAATACTCTTTCTGTCCAACAAATAATCATTCATTATTGATTTAATACATATAACAATCCAATCTCTCCCGTATATTATTTTTTGTTTTTTTATAAACTAAATAAATATTTTTTATATTTCGAAATAATATATGTTTTTTTTTTCCCACTTGGGCGTATGGTGCAATTGAGGGCTATAAATATGTAAGGAAAGACTTTACAAGTGAGTGCTTTCAGCCACAAGTGAAAATATAGGAGCATTTATTCTTGAGAACGAAAGCTCTCGCAATAATTCCAAAATTGAATTCAACTTTTTACAGAGAGAGCGAGAGGATCTGGGAAGTAACAGAGAGAGAAGAACCACGTAAACGAATACAGTCCATGTATGTAATGAAGGATTCTTGAAAGAACACGATGTTAACTTCTCTTCTTCTTTTGCTTTTAAACGACGCCGCTAATCCTCTATTTTGGTAAACCCCCTTTTTTTGCTTTAGCTCTGTCTTCTTACAATGTCCGGTGAGGCTTCTTCTTCCGTGTTTAATTTGGAAGGCATTGATGATGTTCGAGATTTTCCATCGGTCAGTTTCTTTTTTTTTTTTCAAGTCCTAATTACAACTTTACTGTTCTTGGGGTTTCTTCTTTAATGGGGTCTGATACTTGACCGGAATTTATTCTGACGAATGCAGGTGAATTCAGGGGAGAACCCATCTGTATCGTGTGACAGGTACAGTTATCTCTGTGAGGTTGTGCAGATGGGTAACAAAGCATATCGTGAGAACAGATGGGACGAGGTAAACCCAATTTTCTTTAGTTTATTACTCGGTAAAATTATTTTGTGGGTAAGGGTGATTATTCAAGAATTTTGACCAAAAAGGAAGCGTCTTGGTCAGTTTTCAGAAAGATTTTGGTCCCTATAACATATCCCCGTTATTGGAAAATAAAAGTGAAGTGGAGTGGAGTGAAGTAAAGAAGAAGTGGATCTATTAATTTGATCATATGTCAAACTCTCCAATTGGTGAATCCCATCAACATGACTTTGTTTTGATCACATATATGTATGAAACCATTATGTTCATCTTTCAGTTCTTATCTTATGTTGGTACGGATATCATGAATCTAGTTTTTATCTTCTTCATTGCCAAGAGAAACAGTTCTTTATGCCAAATAACCATTAGTCAGTGATTCTGCAAGTTAGTCGAGGAAGAGTTTTCTGCTTTTCATACAGCAGGTTTCTTACTGAGGAAAATGTTTTTCATGAAAAAAAGTGGGTAATCATCGTATGGATCATTTTCTAGAGGTTGTCTGGGTTTAAGTAGGCAGCGTGTGGTAATCCTACAAGGCAGAGGATAGGTTTGAGAACATTAATATTGGTGATAAGTATTAAAGATTGAAAATAATGTTTACATGTTCTTAAGAGAACACTGTAAACATTATTTTTAGTTGAAAAAAATGGTTAATTGTTCTTCTAAGCACGTGAGATAAGAGTATGTAGTTGTGATATTTGGAAAGGAAAATGATTTCCACCCATCATTTACCAGAAAACATCTATTGGTGAGTAAATACTGGAAATGATTGACCATGGAAATATTTTTCTCCGTACCAAAATAAACCCGTGGTATGTCTTTCATTGTTTTATCTTATTTTTTAAGAGGTACAAGAACGCACTGTATTATATAACTTGAAATATTTACTTCACAAGCAAGCAAAGCCTTGATTCTAGGAATCAAAAGAATGCACCAGATTCAAAACCAAAGTGTTTATGAGCTCTCTGTTTCTCATGGTTGATGAAGAATTGATTAGGTCTATTGTTTTATACTCGATTTCGTAAGAGGTGATGTTTCGCAAGCAGTTCAATAATCCATATATTTGGAGAAAATCTTTAGACTTGGCGATGTAAAATCAAGTGCATATGGTTTTTAGTCAACACATACAAATGTTGCCTTCCTCAGAAAGATCAAGTGCATGTGGTCCTCCAGCTACAACTACGTGACGTAGTAATTTAAGATGCTTGAGGGACTCTGGTTCAGAGTGATGTTCTAGAGTTTTTTCTGACAAAATACAACTGCCTAGTCTAGTGATCAACTTTTTTCTTAAGTATTGTCAGTTAACTCAAACTAGCTCATTTAGCAAGGATGATTTTAACGTCCACTGTACTATTTAGTCATCATAAAGGTTCTTGTTTACTTGCTTTTGTCTTCTTGTTTTCTCAATGTCTGTTTCCTTGTTCAGGCTATCAATAATTACACAAGAGCTTGCAACTTTACGACAGATGATCCTATTATTCTTAGCAACAGATGCGCTTCATACCTCAGGTATAGTTTAGTTGTATGCTTGGTATTTCTGTGCATATTGAATGTTTTACTGCCATTTTGGATGTATCTCTGTTGACCTTGCCATCTTTACTTCATGTTTTCTATTCAACTGCTCATCATTTTACAAATAGCTGAACTAAGTATTTATGACTGAATTTTCAGGTGTAGCCAGTTTCTGAAAAGTAGATCTGCATCAGATTCAGAATACAGGCCATTGAGTGGGTTGGATCCTACAATATATGCTGGGGTGTGTCTGCTTTTTGCTATTGTCTATGATTTCAACCTTCTCAGTAAAGGGTTTTGCAGCAAATTTAAATTGTTTTGCTTCAATATCAGCTTGCACTAAAGGATGCTGAGAAGGTGATGCATCTGCAGAACAATTCAGTTACCTCATATATTCTGAAGGCAAACTCACTCATTTTGGTAAGGAAATTAATGTCTCATGCATCATTAGCTTTGGGAAACCAGATGGTGAGACATATACCAGTTTTGGAAAACCGCCTTATTTCTATTTGCCTTTTTGATGTTCTCTAAATTCTTTATATTTTGAGGGTGGGTTAAATAAGTAAATTGGGTCTATCCTTGTGCATAGGGACCCCCTCGTAGACATTGTTCTATCATGAGAGTAGCAGATACTTCAACTGTGTAATTCACCCGATGGTCTTATGTTATCTCATAAAATGCTTGTTTCTTTATTTATTCTACTTGTTGTTAGTTTATAACTGTTTGAATATAGTGAAGGGCTAAGTTGCTCGGATTCTCCAAAAATGTTGCCACACCCGCGTCGGATCCTTATATTAATACACTATTTTTGGAGGATCCGACACGCATCTGTCGACGATTTTGAAGAGTCTGAGCAACATAGGTGAAGGGGGTTGCTGTACTTCCAATATCTTGTTAAACATTTGGTAGGCTCATAATCTTCTTGGGCTTTCATCTCATGTTTCTTGAATTGGCAGTTAGAAAAATATGAGCTCGCCCAAGAGGTAATCCGCTCAGGACTTCAAATGAATCCTTCAAGGTAAAGCAAATTATTGTGATATTCATAACTATGGCATGCTTTCTCATGTCAGTATCTGTTCAAACGAAGCATAACGTGCATTTTCGAGAAGCATAGCCGTAAAGTTTGATTATATGGTGAGTTCTTAATTGTTATTTCTTCTGCAATGTAGCAATTCTCTTCTAAATTTGGAGAAATCGATCAAAGCTACACTTGGAAGGAGAATCCATGGAAGACCACAGCGCAGTGATGATTTTGATTGCACCCTTTGCTTAAAGCTATTATATGAACCTATAACAACTCCCTGTGGACATTCTTTTTGCCGTGCATGCCTCTTCCAGTCAATGGACCGATGTAAGTTTAGATTTGCATGCTCCATCTTTCGAGACTTTTCTTACATGTTGAATTACAATCAGCTTCTATTCTTCTTATCCTTGTTCCTTACCCTTTTGATTTTTGTAGATAACAGATGTCCATTATGCCGAACAGTTCTTTTCATTAGTCCCAGAACGTGTGCAATCAGGTTAGTTGCTTATGGTTCATCCTCCCACTGTACTTGTTTTACACTTGCTGCTGAGACTGCACTTTCTCTATTTTTCTTTTTCTTTTTGGGATAGTAAATGATCCTAGGTAGCATCCAGTCACATGCTTTATTGCTTCCTCAAATTGTGATACTGTCTAAATAGATTGATTTTCTAGTTCACAATTCTTTGCGCAGAAGGAATAGAAAACATATACCGTCTGTACCTTTACATACATTTGATGACTCACTAATATTAATGATTTAATTGAACTCATGTTCTCCCATGTGGATAAGATTTCATTATCTATATTTGTCTTGTGTGGCTAATGTGCCTCATTCTTACTTGTACTTTTTCAGCGTAACGTTGAACAACATAATAGAAAAAACGTTTCCTGAGGAATATGCTGAAAGGAAGGCTGAGAATGACAATTTGATAAACCTCGGTGTTGACTTTCTGCCTCTTTTCGTCATGGACGTTATTCTACCATGCGAGAAACTTGCACTTAACATTTTTGAACCTCGTTACAGACTTATGGTGAGTGCTACTTAACTATCATTTTCTTGACTATTAGTGTAGAATGCAGTTTTGCTATTTTTGATGTGGGACCTAGATGAAGCATCATTGTTCTATTTCTGTATCTTGATGATAATGATTTTTATAGAATTCTATTATCTTTGGTCCCAATCATTCTGTCTTAGTTTATCAGATATATGAAAAGGTTTGAATAAAACTTCTGTGCTACTTTGACATAACAAAATTATGAGGTAAAATGTTGAGATGTTGAAGTTTATCACCAATAGTAGAAGTATTATCTATAATTTAAAGTACAATTACCCTATTTTAGTTAATTCTAAAAAAAATAAAAATAACAGCAATGACGACTGCGCTTTGGGCCCAAAGTAAAACTGGGATCTACTTTACAAATCCAATATGTCCTGCCTGCATACATTTGGACGCACTCTGAAATTAGGGTTCTCTAAATGTCACACTTATCTCTATACATCAGACAATCTGTAAGAAAATTTGGACGTCTTCTGTCAGATCTGGACATAATGCATGTGTGCCCAGAAAGTGGCTAAATTTGATATGGGAACTTTTTTAGATATTGTTTATGTTTTGTTTAAGCCTTCCGAAGACATGATACAATAATGCATACCTGATTAAGGAGGAGCAGATCTGGCAATTATGATTCTCTTTTGCTAATTTGTGCAATTCTGAGAAGACATCTGGAGCATCTCTTAAAGATAGCTCCTGCAAGTAATCCATCAGACTTAGTGAGCAGGCCTTAGCTATTGTTAGCTTTAGCTAATGAACTATATGTTTAGAAACAAAAGAGAGGGAACAAAGTATTAAGAATCTTCTTCTACTTGTTTGATTGTATGAAAATAGGGAAACGACATAAAATAGAGAGCTTTTTGCTATTCTTCCCCTGCGCATAGAATAGGAATGTGGAAAGTATATATTTCTTGCTGACTGTCCAACTCAAACAAAATAAATGAAAAGTATTATAATACTTGTCTCTCCTTTTTTCCTCTCGTATTTTAATTCTCTCTTGCTATCCCTAGATTGAAAACAAGTCCTTCAATCATGCATAATTGAGATGGATTTCATAGATTTCAATGCATACTGTCTTGCAAAAGTTTACAAATTTTGTTGTTGAAACAGATCAGGCGGATAATGGAAGGAAATCGTCGAATGGGAATGGTAGTTTCTCCTTTGATTTACTCCCCAGATATTATACTTGGTTTTGCTCTCTTCACTTTTGGCTGAGGCTTCACCGTTTATCCTGCAGGTTGTTCATGATCCTACGACAGGTTCGGTAGCTGATTATGCTTGTGAAGTGGAGATTATAGAGTAGGTGTTCTGCAGCCTGGACAGATTCTTGGGATATCTTTTATGTTTATTCTTCTATTGATTTCATCACCTTATTGTTGTTTATAGAAATTGATAACCTTCATCTTTTCGTGTAGGTGTGAGCCACTTCCAGATGGACGTTTCTTTCTGGAGGTGAATATCAATTTTTTATCCTATTAGAAGCTTTTGTTTTTTGTACCATGAGCCTTCCTGTTAGCATGGCGCTTATTTACTGCTTATGAGTTCATTGGCATGAGGGTGCAAACTGCTATAGGAGGACATTCAGATGTAAAATAGTCAACGTTCTTCACGACAAACTAGCATGTATAATATGGCATTGTAAGGCATCCTTGCTGCACCTGACGGTTTGTTTAAAGTGAACACTGTATCTACTTTTGCCCTTAAGCAAGTGAAAATGTTCTTCTCGTACACTTTGACCATTTCTCGCTTCAGCAAATTTAGAATTCAATATCTTTGCTAGATGCACCTGTGTGTTGGTTGTTTTTCTGTTGAGGATGCATTCAAAAGGCTATTATATATCTACTAGAGGTGGTGTCATGTCTAGAGGTCCCACCATAATAAAGACGAGTTCCTGCTGAAACTTTTCTTTCCTCGTAAAAAATCTCTGAAGTTCTTTTAAATTGTATCTGATTTAGCATAAACTTATGCAGGTTGAAAGTCGACGTCGATGCCGCATCGTACGACATTGGGATCAAGACGGGTTAGTTCAATATCTAACTCCCTATTGGTAGAGATGGTAATGGATAATTAGGTTTTTTGAAGAAGTAAGGACAGAGAAACATAGGGTCAGGTAACCAATATGGTTGCCAAATGAAAATGCAGAAAAGTAACTTATGACCTTATTCATTATGCATGCAGGAGTTCAAAAGCTCACAATAAAAGAAGTTTCTCTATAATAAGTCCTGGAAAAAGTGTAGGAAACTTAAAGAAATTGGTTTTGTCTTGTTTTGAACTTTCCTTTTCCTTGAGAAAATGTTATACTTTTAAATTTCTTTCTCAAAAATAAATTTTCAAACAACTTTCTTATAAACCAAAGATTTGAAGTTCTACAAAGGGGAGGGGGTGTTAGAAATCTCTGGGTTGGTCTGCTGCTTGCTTTGCGTTAAGTCAGGAGATTGGATCCCAAAATATTAAGCACAGCACCTATGCTATAATTTTTCTATTATTCTGCTAATTTATGCTTCTTTAAGCTTGCTTATTATTATTATTATTATTATTATTATTTATTATTATTATTATTATTTCCTTGGCCATTATTATGAAGGTATCGTGTTGCCGAGGTTGAATGGATACATGATATATGCCCAGGCGAAGGAACAAGAGAGAGGAATGAAGTAAGTTGTACATCAATTCCTCTGAGAGATATTTTTAAATCCATTTTACTTATGATCCTTTTCTTTTTCACTGTATTAATCTTTTTCTTGTTTACCTGCTAAAAGAAAGATTCTTGTTTCTTGTGGCTCTGTCCAAGGATATTTGGGCAAACTGTTTTCCTTGAATTCTTCTGAAATCCGGCTATCACTGACTATTTTATACTTCGTATGAGCAAATTTTTGTGTTCTCTCTTACTGACCATTAAAATCATGCCTCTTCAATTTGAATTATGATCAAAATAGCACATTTTCCTATCTCAAAGGCTTACTGATATATACTGTGTGCGCATTTGTGTGTCTGTAATACTTGTATACTAATTCATTGTCAACTGCTTAATGCTTTCGAACTCAAGCTTTATATATGTTGAACTGTAATTTATCAATTTCTGATAGTTACTGGAGACGGCAAATAAGGCGGCGGCATTTGCTCAACAAGTAGCAGGAGGTAAAGTCTAATAATAAGGCTTTTCCTTTTTCGTCTTTTTTTTTTTGTGGCAAATGATTGTAGTAGATCCATTTGTAGGATGAGATTTGATGTCTTTTTTATACTTCAATACATAGCTATAGCACTTCACCACTTCCATAGGTTTTGAAAGTAGATGTACCACGTGCATATATAGGTGTTAGATTTTTGGCATGCTTGGTGTACGTGCTACAACACTTCATATTGGTGTATTATCTATGAATCCTTCTGAAAAAGATAGCTTTATCTATTAAAGTGGTGATAATGACCTGGAAAACTTGTCCGGAAGGCTTTATGCAGAGAGCTGAGCTTAATGTTTTTGCTTTGGGTATTATTGTACAGCCTAATTATTCTTTTACTTAATACCCTTTCAGCACAAACATCATAACTTAGACTTTACCTACAGATCGTAGACGTGCAGAACTCTTCAAACAGATCGTAGACGTGCAGAACTCTTCAAAGCTGAAGGATTGATGCCATCACCTCAGGATCCTGAGCGCTTAAGTTTTTGGGTACACACTTGAATCCTTGCTAAAGTTAAAAACAAGTTGTAGACAATAGACATGAATTAGTTTTTTCATATTTTGGTGCCTAACTAAATGCAGCTCAACACTCTGACCGGTCAGAGACCAACAGAGAAATTAGACCTGCTTCGGATGAGAGATACACCCGAGGTATTTCTTCTTTAACACTTCACTTAAGCTATCTTTTTCTTGAATTCCTTTCTTAGAGAACAAGGTGTTGCTGCCCCATGGATGTTGGTTGTAGCATGTCATGAGCATGGCTAAACTGCAGTTTAGCAGCTGAAACAAATTGGCTTATTCTACCATTGTTCAAGAAGATTAGAGATGTACATTTAGATATAGTCAAAAGACGGGGTGGATCCTAGTGCTTCGGCGCTGAGTTCATCCGAACCCAGTATTTTCGACTTTAAAGAGTGTAGATTTTAAAGTGAAAATCCACAAAAAAAAAATTCAATAAATATTAGACCTAAACCCTTAATTATAAAGTACAAAGAGTTTGGTGTTTAAGAACATTATACATTGAACCCATCAAATGGAAATTCCGGACCACATCTGTCAGAAGTCATGTTTCCTCCACAGTAATATCCCTAAAACAAATCGAGAAACTATTATAAGCAGAATGTTCTCCTTTTTCTCCGTATTTTTTCTTGATTAGTCGCTTTTATTAGCTGTTGATTGTGCTTAATTTATTCCGCAGAGGATAAGGCGAGGTCTGTTATGCATGAAACAAGAAGAACAAGGCTGCCGGCTGCAATAATATTTATTGAACATGTAATTACATGAAAGCAGGAGAAGGCTGCCAGCTGCTATAAATTTTGGTCAACCTGTAATTATAGTTCCATTATTTGTATTATCTGTAAAGCTCATTTTGATTTAAATATTTTTTTTAATCCACATTTTCAGTCCTGGTGGATCCTCAACCGATTTCTCCTCTTTCATGGAGATTTGCTGTTGACTTCAACTTTGTAAAGGGCCTGCACTGTTATTGAGCTTTGTTTATTCTTTTGTTGTAAACAGTGGATCTGTCCCGCAATACATTCTGTAAACCAGAACGATGAATTTCGTAGCTTCATTATTCTCGAGAAGAATTGATCTCATTGTTTGTATAGCAAATACTATCCCATGTTATACCCATGAACTTTTGGTAGGATGAATGAGCTCAGTGCATCCTTACTTGATTATTGCGTTACTTTAGCAGAGGGTTCATCGGAAATAGTCTTGACAAAGTAGAGGTAAGGCTATATACACGTCACCCCCTCTAGACCCTGTTACACCATGCTTATGCTGTTGATGATGATGAACAGCTCAGCAAACCAGCTGCAAAGCATGACAGAAGCCCCTGGGCCCTTGTCCCATGAGCCAAATGCCCTTTCTCTTTAGCATATGTAGTGTTTTCCTGCTGCAGTGCAACGGTTACTGCTACATGTCCTACTGTCATTCAATCAATGGGTTTTAAGATTTTTGACAGTGTCTTTTCGCGAAAATCCAGAGGGACTACTATCAACATGGACGTGTTACTACTCTATTACAAACTCTACTGTATCACAATGCCTTTTGAGTTTTGCTCGTCTGGAAGCTTATTCAAGATCGTCAATGCTCCCTCCATTTAAAAAAGAATGACCTACTTTCTTGTTTAGTCGTCAATGATATAGTTACAGCTTTCATTGTATATTTTTCGTCGTAATTGTATGATTCTTAGGGCAATGAGAAAGGATTTTGAGTTAAGAGTTCTGGAAACTAGCCATTATGTTGACGTCTTCTTTCGTGGCATACAACGAAGATTGTAGATTTAGTTCATTGAATATTGGCTAGTGGACTTATTTTTATGTTTATTACAGCTAAATATTTTAACGTGCAAGGAAGCATTTTACATTTTAAGGCTCTTACTTTTTTCACCGTCACGTAGTTTTATAGCATAAAAATCCCAGAAAATCAGGTGGTTAATGAATTAGAATCAATCAATCGTGTGAATGAGAAAGAACCACATTTGAATATTTGTGTAATAAAAAGAGACCATAATCCAAACTTAATTGGCATTACAGTTACAAGTTATATACACTAATTTAACTTGTTATAGCAAGTTATTCACTCAATAACAGTGACGTGACCATAAAAATATCATACATGGGTATGTTAGGATCAATCGCTTACCATTATGGAAAAAACTATAGCTTATAACAAAGGCTACCATTAAGCCAAAAGTTATAGCTTATAGTAAAAACGTAACTTTATTTGTTAACCAAGTCCACCATGCAAGCGCTATGTTCGATCATGACTCTGACCCGGACCACCTAGCACTCTCATGCATAGGCAGAATGTTGGCGGGTAATTAGTTAGTCAAAACTTAAAACGTTTGGCACTAATAGAGAGAAATTAACGTACCTAAAAGTTGTGTCTTTGGTCCTACAAATTGCATAAACAAAGGATGATTAACTGATTCTGCTGTAATGATAGCCATTTCGCAGGTCAACCAATAAAAAAAAGTTTTCCTTAAAGCATTATATTCCTAGCTGGATACGCGCTTTGGACTTTTGTGTTTGTTGGCAGTTTATCACATCCTTTGATAAAATAAAATAATTTAAAAACTGTTTGTGGATAATTAACAGAATCACAACTTTGGAAAAACTACAAGAAGGCACGTTCTGTCTCAAGTCCTAACATGTTAACAACAAATGTTCACAATAGACGTGCAATACTCTCATTCAAGAATTGATTTTCACTTTATGTCTATTCAACAATTTTAGTATTGTAACATCTAACATTTTTCTCTCTTATGACAAAAGATGAGAGGAAGAAAACACCCTCTTGTCATTTTTGCTTTTCTTGTACTGGTTTTTGCAAATGTAGCAACTTCAACTTCAAAAGGAGTATTTACACCGGCCGATAACTATCTGATCAATTGTGGATCTCCTGAAACTACTTTGGTTGATGATGGAAGGACTTTTAAGTCTGACCCTCAATCTGCTTCTTACTTGTCTGCTGATGAGACTATTTTAGCTTCTGTTAAGTCTTTACCAGAAAAGGTCACTTCTTTTTCCTCAGCTTCTTTGTTATATCACACAGCAAGAATATTTGAAAGTGAATCAATGTATAGGTTTCTCGTCTTTAAACCAGGCAGGCATTGGGTGCGTTTGTACTTCTATCCTCTTCCGCATCCAAATTACAATCTAGCAAGCGCTATGTTTACCGTCACTTCTGATACTACTGTTTTACTTCATGATTTCTCCGTGAAAGATACTAGTAAAGTTGTGTTCAAAGAGTACCTTATTAATATTACTTCGTCTCAATTCACCCTCAAATTTTCACCTTTGAAGAAATCTTTTGCTTTTATCAATGCCATTGAGTTTGTCTCAGCACCAGATGAGCTCATTTCTGATTCAGCTGCTGCAGTTTCCCCTGTTGGTGATTTCAATGGCCTGTCTCAATTCGCGTTTGAAGTGAGTTATCGGCTAAATGTTGGAGGGCCTATTGTCACACCTAAAAATGATACATTGTGGAGGACATGGTTGCCTGATGATCAGTACATGACATTTCCTGAAGGGGCTCAAAATGTGTCGGTTCCTCCTACGACAATCACATATTCAGATGGAGGGGCGACACCTTTGATTGCCCCGAGTTGGGTTTATGCCACAGCTGATATGATGGCAGATTCTGGGGTGCCCAACTCGAATTTCAAGCTAACGTGGGAGATGAACGTTGATTCGAGCTTTTCCTACTTGATCAGAATGCATTTCTGCGACATTGTGAGCAAAGGCCTAAATGAGTTGTACTTCAATGTCTATGTTAATGAGGTAGTGGGGGTCTCTAGTCTTGACCTTTCAACGCTGACTTCAGAGTTAGCCACCCCTTATTACAAAGACTTTGTGCTCAACGCCACAGCCATCACCAATGGCTCAATCATCGTGCAGGTGGGACCTGCATCAGGCGTCCAGTCTGTACTCCCAAATGCCATCCTCAATGGATTGGAGGTCATGAAGATGAGCAACACGGAGGGAAGCTTGGATGGGCTGTTCTCATCTGGTGGACGGCATGCAGGCGTAATGCCAAGATCACGTGGAATGAGAATAGCTGCAGCTTTTGGATTGGCAATGGGAGTTACAGCATTACTATTGTTTTTGATGGGCATTGTTCGTTGGCGAAGGAAGCCAACAAAGGGTTGGGAGAAGCAGAAGACATTCTCTTCATGGCTTCCTCTCAATGCCAGTTACTGCAGCTTCATGTCAAGCAGGAGCAAGACTAGTTGTTCAACAATCATATCCTCTGGTCTCAACTTTGGCCGCATCTTCACTTTCAATGAAATCAAGAATGCAACAAAAAACTTTGATGAGAAAGCAGTTATTGGTGTTGGAGGCTTTGGAAAAGTGTACCTTGGTGTATTGGAAGATGGAAAAAAACTAGCTATAAAGCGAGGAAATTCATCATCCTCACAGGGCATCAACGAATTCCTAACAGAAATTGAGTTGCTATCCAAGCTTAGGCATCGACATCTTGTTTCACTCATTGGTTATTGTGACGAACAATCAGAAATGATTCTAGTCTATGAGTACATGTCTAATGGTCCTTTGCGTGACCACATTTATGGTTCCACTTTGCCAACTCTAACATGGAAACAAAGGCTTGAAATCTGCATTGGAGCTGCTCGAGGACTGCACTACCTTCACACTGGTTCAACTCAGGGAATAATACACCGCGATATAAAAACTACAAACATCCTCCTTGATGAGGACTTTGTTGCAAAGATGGCTGATTTTGGCTTGTCAAAAACTGGCCCTTCACTGGAGCAAACACATGTTAGCACAGCAGTGAAGGGTAGTTTTGGTTACCTTGATCCTGAATACTTCAGAAGACAACAGCTAACAGAAAAATCTGATGTGTACTCATTCGGGGTAGTCCTTTTTGAGGTACTATGTGCAAGGCCTGCACTTGATCCTGCATTGCCAAGAGAACAAGTGAATTTGGCAGAGTGGGCAATGCAGCAACACAGGAAGGGCACTCTGGAAAAGATCATAGACCCTCATATTGCAAGAACCATTAGCCCTGAGGCGTTAAGGAAGTACGTGGAAGCTGCAGAGAAATGCTTGGCAGAATATGGGGTTGATAGGCCTACAATGGGAGATGTTTTGTGGAACTTAGAGTATGCTTTGCAGCTTGAAGGAGCATCCCCACAGAGTAGTGTTCCAGTGGAGAATGAGAATGAAAATTCCAAGCCAAGTTCTTCAGAACAGCCTGGAACGAATTCGAAGGGCGATAAAGAAGTTCAGCTCATTGACATCAATGATGATTCTGGAGTGGTGGTTGGTTCTCCTATGTTTTTAGAAGGTTTTCAAGGAAGATAACTGAAATAAGTAACTAAAACCAAAGATGATCAGCCTTTTTTGTTTTTTGATTTTTCTGTTTTCATGCTTTTTACTTTACTTTTCAAGCAATCTTGGTTTATCTGTGATTGATTTCCTGTTTAGTTCATATGACTGGAGACATGCCTGAAGTTTATCTGTATCCAAGGGGATCTAATTGACTTTCCCCTTCTAATTGTATTTTACTGATTTATCTTCAGTCAGGTGTTAATTTTCAATATGTAATGCTGCTCTCTGATAGAATTTAGAATAACAGTAAACTTGTAAAATGGACGAGTTAATATATTTCTTGTTGCTGTCTGATTATGGATCTACCACCAAAAATTCAATGCATAATCTCAGCATTCAATGTGTATTCCTGAATAATCTCATTTTTCAATTATTCAACCATTTTCTTTTACCAAGTTCAACGTTAAAAGTAGACAACTTTTGAAACGGACTAATAAGAAAAGTATGACTAAGTACTGAGGGTAAAGAAGTACATTTAATGATTCTAATCGAAAGGAAACGCCATAAAAAGTGAGTGTAAAAATTTCTAAAATTAGTTGGAAGGAGATACACGAATTTTTACCGAGGGAATATCACATCTGGCAAATGCCTGAATTACAGAAACATGAAAAGAAAATTTGTATAGGCAAAAGGAACATTAGAAACCTATTAACATTTATATGTACAACAAAGTTTCTCATTTGTTGACAAAATACAGAATTACTCCAGACATCCTACTTTCTTTCCAATCATTGTGGTCCCTCCAGCTGCCTAATGAAACCAGCACAGAAATCCAGGAAGAGGAAATGCGGACCGCTAATTCTTTGGAGATCAAGCAAGTATTTTTCATCCTGAGTTTTGTAGAGCTGTAACAGTATTTAAGCAAATCCCCATTAGCAAGATTTAAATTTAATAAAAAAAAAAAAACCTAAAAGGGCGTCTACTTGTAGAATCAATGGTATTCTGTATTTAACTGGATTCGATTGATGAAGCTGAATACCAGAAGCTAAATTGTTGTCCCAAAACATGCCACAGTTAACAAACAACGATGATGGGAAAAAAGATAATCATACCTGCATTTCAAACTTTACAGTAGATTGTGGCTGTAAGTGTGTATTAATGGCAGTTGCATTGCTAATAAAATGATCATCATCATTCATATGATTGTTGGCCATGCTATGAAGATGAAGATCGTGACACCATAAACACTTCATATTATAGTGCCCAATTTTTTTCCATCGAACATTTAGTCCTAGCAGAGTCCCAAGAACCTGATTCATGATCTCCTTTGGATTTGCTGGAGACTGAAAAAGTAATCAACGTGAAATGAGGAAAATCACACAATCTTTTTATTACATATACTGCAAGAAAACTAACCTGAAGTCCAACGAGCCACTTTTTCTCTTTGGAAAATGGGTGTCTCAAATTCGCTGCTTCAGAAATTCCATTTCCAGTAGACAGCTGTAGATCAAGATTTGGAAACAAACCCTGGGAATAACAATCCTGAAGAAACACAGGAATGTAAATTACAAGGACCACCTATTCAGTGTGGAATACTTAAGACTATCGTACAAAGGTATCTGACATTTGAAAAGCATAGCTCTAAACAAGAGAAGGGTACGGAAATTACAAAAGTAATATTGTTTAAAGCTAGAGTCCAACCACTGGTGTTCTCAAACTTGTAGTAAGATTGACAATGTGAACCATAGTACTGTATCTTGAACTTCGTCATATACAGAAGACAATGACTCTTGACATGCTTGGCAGATTTTCACCTTTATATTATAGAAAACCAGCAGATTCAATCAAACAAATATCAGGGAAACTGCTACCTCTCCCAAATCCCAAACACAAAAGAGGTTGTAAAAATTCCATTTGTGAGTTAATAAGATTATTTATAGACTCTGATACTATAAGTAAGAAGTTCAGAGATAATACAGAAATTTCAAGGTGAATTCCAATTAGAATCTAGTTGGGTAAACTACGGAACATAGTAGCATCTCTTTTTCCTTATTTGTGCAAAAAGAACAGCATGTCTGTAGGGGGAGTATCATCATCGTGATGGGATTTCACAAATTATAGTTTTCCAATCTGACTTGAGAATCCCCCAACGGCATGAACAGTCTGCAGTTCACAAATTCTCTTTTGACAGAATGGGTAGTAAATGCAAGCCCAAAAAATTTATGCTTTACGAAATAATGAAGTAAAAATAATAGAGGGCATACCACAGATTCCTGAAACTCAGCTCCTAGATAGCCACTGGTAGCTATGGAACGGTTGTCGTACAGCAGATAGTATGCAACAGTAGCCTGAGAGAGACACATAAAGGTATAACACAAACTTAAGTAATTAAAAGGTTTACAACACCTCATTCCTTTGCAATCAATTTTACTGAATGTGACCCCAAAGTTGGCTAAATCACAAAGTATATATCTCCCCCAAACTAAGTTGCTCACACTCTCCAAAAATGCCGCACCCGTGTCAGATCCTTCAAAAATACACTATGTTTGGAGCATCCGACACGCACCCGTTGACATTTCTAAAGAGTTCGAACAACATAGGCCCCAAGTATCAGCAAATACACCGAAAAGCCTCAATTTCTAGTGTAGAAATGTAAAACACAAGTATATCTACAATTGTTAGATTTTTTTTTTCTTTTTTTCTGTACCATATTTTAGGCATATGCAATAGAGAAAATCCACAAGAATAGAAAAGTATCTATGAAACAGAGTCACCGGTAGTAATGTAAGAGGCAACGTACATCATCTTGTATTCTCTTTTGCAAAGAATCAAGTAACTGGTCTCTAGTATACCCCATCCTATTAACTAGCTGGAGAATTTCCTCGTCAAGCTGCAGAAGGACAGCTTATAGTTACAGCAAGAAAGAGTAATTAGAAGAATTGCATACCACAGAATTTAACAAAAAGACAATAATATGCAGTATTTTGATGTTCTTTGGAAGTGTACTTCATGATTCTTTTACGCCACCACTTGAATTAATACAAGTGTAACAAGTGGAGAAACCACAAGAGACAGTGTCCAGTATGAGTTTCCAGATATGCAGCAGCGTATCTTGTAGAATTCGAATGTAGCAGTCTACCAAAGGGGGTAAATTCAATAGGAACCCTTTCAGCATCATACAAGATACCTTTGTTGTTAGCATAATAATGCTATTGTTACCTTTTTAAGATGTTCCCTAGCATCAGGTGGAGGAACAGCCAAATATCGAGGGAGATGAATTTTGAACCACTGGTGCTGACGAATTTCAGGTATGGTTATGCGCTTCAGAGGGTCAACAATTAGCATCCTTGGTATCAAATCCCTAGCTAAAGGTGACAGATGACTTGGAAGGGTGTAGACTCCACTCTGAATGATACATGTTCAACCATGTAAACACCAATACCTCAAACTGTAATAACATGGAAAATATAAGGAAACCAGATAGAGAAGTAGATCAATGGATATACCTTTATTTTCTTGAACAGGTTAGGAATATTCTCATCATCGAAAGGAAGTGTACCACAAAGAAGAGCATATAAGATAACGCCACAACTCCAAACATCTACCTCTGGACCAGCATATAGTTTCCCAGAGACAACCTGCAAGTAAATGTTGTCTATTGAACTTCAGCCTTCCAGCACAAAAGAGAAATGGTCATCTTAAAGATTACAAACTGTACAGCTTTTCCACCTCAGGAGCTGCATAATTTGGACTTCCACAACTTGTCTTCAGAAAATGTCCATCTCGCAAAATGTTGCCCAAGCCAAAATCGGCTACCTTTATATTGCGCCTTGCATCCAAAAGCAGATTCTCAGGCTTAAGGTCTCGATGAACCACCATATTCCTATGACAGTACTCCACACCAGCAATAATCTGTCCCCAGTGAAACAACCAAGCAATACCGAATTGAGCGACAAAAAAAGGAACTGCATTAATCTTGTAAAACCTAAAACCACATTTAAAACTGTCATTTACACTATCAAAAAACCAAGAAAAAAATTTAACTCTACCTGCTGAAAAAATTTCCGAGCTTCATCTTCCTGTAACCTGCCTTTTTCTACGATATAATCAAAGAGCTCCCCAGACTTGACATACTCCATCACAACATATATATCTGTTGGTGTCTCTATCACTTCATAGAGTCGTATGACATGTGGATGCACGAATAATCTACATATTTTTATTTTCTCTTCTCACTGCACAAAAATAAAAGAAAATTTAGATGCACAAAGATAAAGAAAATTTAGATGCACAAAGAATAAAGTAAATTTAGATGTTCTGTGGATGACCGTCTAAATTCTTGAAGTAACTAACCAAGATGTGGTTCAAATGAACTTGTTATAAATTTCACAAAATTATATCACGGCAGAAAGAAAAAAAGAAGCCGAATTATGTTAGTAACTTAATGATACCCAGGAATAAGATTAGTACGTTTTTCTTCCATGTCTGGAGTCTTCATTTTCCGACGGTTAAGGATTTTGATAGCCACTTTATGCCCAGTCAGCAAATGTTCAGCAATTTTGACTTTACCAAAAGAACCATGGCCAAGAGTTTTTCCAACCCTGTAGTTCCTTAGATAAGGAGAGTCTGCAATTCCACCTCCTCTGGTACTCATTTGCCTACAGAACACCTGATTAACACCTCTACCAATTTAGTCAAAACAGTTGGATACCTAGCTAATTTATCTTGAATCACACAGCAAATCCATTATCTAGTCATACAGATGATTAACTAAAGTTCACAACTTTAATCATCATATTACAAAATTAGGTCAATTGAGCATCAAAGAAAAGCAGAATAGATGTAATCCGATCCCAAAAACTTGGCGAGTTACAAGTTATCAACTCGAAGATCCGCAATCAATAATCAAGAAAAACGCTCAACACCCAGATCAAATCTCAACTCAGAAACTGTAATTGCTAACTCAAAAAGCGATTTTGCTCAATTATTAACAAAAAAACAAGAATTTTGCAACTATTAAACAGCAGAAGTAGCAGAAAATGAAGTAAAACAGACAGAAAAATACCTAAAAAACGTATGAATGGAATTTGTGAGAGTGCATGCGCGGATTCTTCTCGGGAAAGAAAGGGAGAAAAAGAGGACGGAGAATATTAAGAGAGAGTGATGGAGAGCTTTGTAGTTCTCGGGTTAAGAATCTGACGCAGCAATACGTAAACGGGATATGGACAAAGCGGTTACATCTCTTCCACTATTTATCGATAACGACAAAAGACAGCCCAACTCACCGATCAGGCCCATCAAGGTTGTTCTGGCCCATCTCATTCAAACCGATAACCCAATAAGATTATGATAATTTACTATTTTACTCCTTCGTAAATATTAAATATTAGTAATTTAATAGTAATAGGACATTATAACAATACTTTGCATATTTTAATCTTTATAGTACTTAAAGTGATTAGTTATCCACTTTGGTATTTTAGTTTGTAATTAACTAATTATAGCTTTTGCAAATTTGTAAACATAGTCTTCGTACTTTATCTTTTTTTATTCATGCAAATTCTCATTATCATCCTTATTGGTTAAATAAAAAATTGAGCCATTAAGAACTTAAAAATGATAAATTAAAAATCGATAAAAGTTATTTTATTGATTTAGCATGTATAAAAATTGAAAGTCGATAAACTGAACCGGTAATGTATAAAATCGAACCGATCGATGCACACCCCTAAGTACTCATAAATTCGTGCGAATGTTCCTATTTTTGGATGGAAGTATTGAAAATACTACTAAATTTGATGTAAATTATTGGTTTCGTCCCTAAATTATTGACAGTGTTAAAAACACCTTTCTACTTGACTAAATGAATTTAAATACATCCTTCGATCTTGCAATGAGCGTGAAATATACCCCTAAATTCTCATAAAAGTTAAGAAGTGTTTTTAACATTTGTGGTAGATTGAGGGTGTATTTTAGTTTAATTAGTCAAGTAGATGGATATTTTTAAGATTGTCAATCATTCAGGAATGGAACTAACAACTTGCACAAAGTTCAGAGATATTTTTAATATTTTTCTCCTTTAATTTTTGTCCCCCCAATAGTCTAAATACTAGAAAAAGTGATCGAAAACATCCAACAATAGAAAAACTAAACATTCCACAAAGGCATAACTTATGTCTTACGAGGCAAAAAAATAAAAAAACAAAACAAAAGACACAAGTTCAATTTCAAAATATCAGTATATCTCAAGAAGTTTATAACTCACAAGTTATGCCTTATAAGACAATAAAAAATAGAAAATCTCAGGCACAAGCTATATCTCACAAGACATAAGTTCAGTTTCAGAACCCACGAAGTTATGACTCTTAGTTCTCTAAATTTTTGCCAGATAAGACAAAGTTATTTAATCATACCATACGAATTAGATACTACATAACTTATGCCGAACAAAACAAAAATTTGAAATTAGATCATAGTTGAAAATATTTCAGCCCATAAATTTTCTTTATATTAGAAATGGGAGCAAAGATTAAAAATTAGTTTGTTGTGTTATTCATTCCATTCTTGAAATGATACATGACAAAGCTTTCTACTTCTAAAAGGGTCTACAATTACGAAACTCACAACGACCCATATAACCACTGAAGTATATGGGCCAGGCCCCATAGAGATTCAACTTGTACTCTTTAACGAGTGGGAAGATTTACGCAAATAGACACTTTCAATACCAAAATTTAAGTTTTGACCTGATTAAGAATAGCTTTTGCAAATATAGATTCGTAGCCACAATTAGGTTTAGAAATCTTAAGGAATCGTTAGAATTTAATTTGCCAGGCAAACTTGCCTTGTCATAGAAATCGGCTTCTAGATAAATAGTAAAGGATGTAAGAATTTTAATGACAAATCCTAACGGTTTTTAAATTGGTGGGTGATTTGCCTTGTTATAAATTCTGACAGATCTTCAAGATTGCGAGAATTTGACCACAATCTTGATAAACTGATAGAAGTAATCTCAAAATATCGACTGACTGTCATAACTATCCAACTATCCAAATCATTAAGAATTGATAATATAAACTTAATGAAAGGTTGCCTATTCAATTTCAACCATAAATAAGTATAATGCATTCATAATAATTTTACCATATACATGAAAAGAGAGAAAAGACAAATGATAAAAGGATGAAAGAAGAAGAATGGAGAAAAGGAAAAGAAATTCCTTTTCTTTTTTCAAAAATAAAAAATATAAAATACGGGATGAGCGAGGGAGTTACATGATGCGTAATCAAACTTTCATCAAGGTGTCAGATAACTAACTAACGGAGCTATTAATTTTAAATGACTATATCTTTTGAATAAATTTTCTTCCAAAAGTAAAAAAATTAAATGTACTCTTTTTAGAAAACCGTCATAATCGATTTCTCTTTCATGGTCATTTAACTAACTTAACTAATAATTATTATCTCAAAAGGTCATATTTTTCCTTTAATTTTTGTAACAAAATAATAACTTGCAAAATTAATAATTATTAGTTGAGTAACTATAATAACCGTAACAACTATGTCCATCTCAAGCAATCATAAGAGGATGCAACGTCCTTTTTAAGTTGCTGTTTGGACATCACAACGAAGATTTGTTGATTCATATTAAAATGCACACAATTTTCATAATCCAAATTATGTCATAAACATTATTGAAAAGACAAAAAGGAAGATGTTAACCTGTTGTCTCCTCAAAATAGAGACAATATAAGTTTCTATTAATGTCCTAAACATTAATTTATGTGCTCATAATCCTAATCCTAATTTTTTTATGTGATCAACAAAATGATTGGTGGCCCACATATTTTTTTTTAAATTTTTTTTAGATAAGGTGGGATAATTATATACACATAGTCATACCTTGTTGTTAATAGAAATATATTAATGTTATAATTATATTTGAAATTATAAATTTCATTAACATATTAAGAAAAAAAATTTCGCTTGCTTGGGCATACCAATTCCTTCTAATTTTAATGATTGCAAATAGTACAAATTTGTCAAAGTATTTTTTTTGTTCTCATTTTTTTCATTTAATTAATTTCTTACATCTCAAATTTCAAATTAAAGAAGTTTCATTTAAATAGAGCGAGGCAGTGGAAGAAATAATAGTTTTTTTAAACAAAATAAATGGAGAAGATAAGGTTGATGAGAAAGTTTTTTTTTGAAAAAAAATTAAAAAGGGATTTATATATATTAATTACACTAATAAGATGCTTAATATAATCATTAAATGCATAACCCCCGACAGCCCACCAAACTCATTTGATGAAGCAAAAATATAGTAGTATTATGTACTATCATTGGAATATTTTGACACTTCGCTACTTTTTTTCGTATACAAAAATATCGAGTAAACTTCAAAATTTAAAATTTATAAAATAAAAAAGATAAAAAATATTTATAACATATAAAAAAAAATAACTCTCAAATAACTTATATTCACATATTGGTTTGAAAATATTCATAACCAATTATATATATAAAATAGTACTCTTCAAAGTTGAAACCAACACGCTAAATATAATGACTTTTCAATTTTAAGAAATCATACGGCTTATTATGATTGACCACAAAAATTACTCTATTTAATTTAGAAGTAAAATTCACCCGCTCTTAAATTTGACTTATTGATTCGTTTCTTTAAACTTAAACCCATATAAACTATATTTGACTGGTGAGAAATTTTTCGAGTTTTGATTTAGATCAAAATAAATGAATCAGATTAAATAGATCATCATATTTAAAATTAAAGTAAAAGTATTAAGTATATGTGGCTTTTAAATTAAACAATGTATATGGTGAACATAATAAGCTATAGGGGTGTTAGTTTGAGGGTAATGTTGAGAAAAAAAGGTTAGAGTTATTTTCAAGCCAAAAGATGAATGAATGAATGGTGTCGTGTACCATTCAATAAGTTCGAGGTATTTTTTGGTCCTTTTATGAATCCAAATATTTTAGTCATACTTATTTACGTAAAATATTTTACCATTCAAATTAAAAGTATGTGAATTTGCATTAATATTTTAAAATGAAGACGTGAGAAAAATCACAATCTGTAAAAAAAATTAATAATTAAATAATTTTGATTCTTAACTACATTAAATTGATTAAATTCAATTTAACTAATTAATTTTCGAAAAGTAAAAAAAAAAAATAACGCTTATTGAAACATGTGGAGTACAATTTTTATTTTAGTTTTTTTCTTTCTTCATTTGAGGTTTGAGTAGCTAATTAGTATTTTTTTGCTAACCTTTTCGTATAAACGTGTATCCCACCAATTCTAATTAACCTCCATTAATTAGTTAATCTGGTACTTAACTAAAAAAACAATCACTTTCATTTATCTTTGTTTGATATAATAGCAAATATTAATAAAGAATGTAGCAAAAATTTACAGCTTGATTCTTGAGAAGTAAAATATGATCAATAAAGTGAATGAAGAAAGTATATATAATCGTTTTTGATCCCTTTTTGTTTTTATTAAAATAATATAAAATACAATGTACAAGAATAAGATCTGTACACATTTTATCTTGATTTACATACTCTATTTATGCGATGTACAACTTTTTAATTACAAGGAAATAAATAAATAAGTAGTTGTGTAAGTTGGAATATCATGACTATCCTAGATATAGTTTAGAGGTTAATTTAGCTTTGCTTATTTTTTAAAATAATTATTAATTAAGTTGACTACACACCATATAATAAGAGTACTGCATGTACTGGTGCTACCAAATCTAAAATTCTCAAAGCTTATAAGTGGATTAAGAACTACTAATTATGTTAGTTAGCACTTACCGGTATCACTTTTAAATTTTATATATATAAGGATTAGTTAACATGCAATATGAGTTGATTAAAGTATGGATTATTATAGGAGTGAGTGAAATTAATTATTATTGTCAATTGGTAAAGTGACTGAATACCAATAGATGTATATATATATATATATTCCTTACAACCTAAACAAGAAGGATGTAATATGGACCCTCAACTAATTAATCAAAATCTTATAATTAATCAACCCACCTTTCAAGTGATTTAATTAGTTTAGATGACTTTGCACCAACTTCATAATGATGGCACCTTATGTTAAATCATCATTTTACTCCAATTTCTTTTTTCCCCTATGCTTCAGCCCTAATCAACTCCCCTACATACATATTCAAAGTTTTAATAGCGAAGTTAGAAATTTAAAAATTTACTTTAATTATTTTTAAAAAATTTACTAAATTATCACATTTGATATTTGAACTTGTGACCTATATAAATCAACTATCACCACTATATTAAATCTTCGGCTGAAATAAATATTTATATATATAGTACTAATTAGAATTTTATACCATCAATAATTTTACTTGTTATAGGAGCTCACACGCCTTACTTTTATGTAATGGTAATTAGTTTCATTTGTTATACCAAGTATTATATCGAAATGGATAAGATCTTTTAATCCTTAATCAGAAGCTTTAGATGTATGTTTTGAGTGTGAAAAAAATTCTAGTTAGATAGGTGCGAATCAATTTGAATTAATTGAGATTCTAATATGAATACCAAACACTATATAAAAAACTTGAAATTTTTTTCCTTATATTTACAAATAATTACTTGTAATTATCTTCTACGAAGCTAGATGGCGTCAAGACTATATAGACTTTGTAATTGAGGAAAATGCCAAGAAAACAGGGTCAGCAAAACACATCATAAGAAGGATGAACATTGAGCAAGGTTATGATGACAAACAAAAGCACACATATAATACAAATGTATTGCTAATTTTACACCGCTTGGTTTGGAACTTGTTTTCACTTTCTTCTTCTACGTTCGTTCACTCCAAGAAAAAAACACCTCCAGCTAACTATGTAAAGGATGATTAGCAACCAAAAGGTAGCAGACAAATTGCTAATTTGCCCTTTTTTACAAAGCCAATATGAGATTAATAACTTTGCCGGCTAGCATATTTATGTCACCACTCATCTAGGTCTTCATCTCTTCGTTTTAACTTTACACGTCTCCTAAAAAATAATTATTAATACAGCAAACAAGTAAAAGTAATGGAAGGAATATTGACTTTCATCATTCATCGAGTCAAAAGGTTAGAAAAACACCGACTCTTCAATTTTTTTGTCTGGCACATTCCCACTAATATCATAGTGTTTTCCAAAATAGAAAAGGGAGAAAAAAAAACGCTAACTAAACTTTAAAAGGAAGAAAATATTAAATGTCCCACTTTACTTATTTCCTATGCTAGGATATGCCTATGTGGTCACAACTTCAAGTGTTATGTAAGATAAAATAATTCCAAATTAAACAATTGAGGTTCCAACACATTGAAGTAAATTCCAAGAAAACCAAAAACAAGTTTCTCTTTTCCATCACCAAGCAAGACATGAGAAAAGCCTAGTTATAGCAAAGGTTCTCAATTGTTAATCATTTAGACTAAATGCTTTCACATTTTTGAGGAAGTAGAGGTTGCGAATTAGAGCAGTAGGCTAATTGGTAGGGTTAGGTGGATGCATGGGTTAGGTGGAGGACGTGTTTTCTTTTTCTGTGTTCTCATTATCTGTCTTATATGTGTTGGTTGTATCATATTTACATATTGCCATGTGCTATTCATTATTAGTCGCTCTTTGTGTTTCTTTTCTACTTCTATGAGGTAGTGGTAAGGTCTGCGTACATTCTACCATTCCCAGACTCCACTCGTGGAATTTCACTAGGTATGTTATTGTTGTTGCTTTCACATTTTTGAAAAAGGTGTAACCCTTTTAACCATCCTCCTACAAAAGTGGAATTATTTTCCTAATTTATGTTAAATTTAATATGCTTACATGTTAATGAAAATTGAAAGTGCTCACTTTTGACAAACGTAGAGGATCAAAATTGCTAAAAAAGTATAACTGAATACTTGTTTTGAAACATAAGAGATCAATCATTTTCTATCACATTCCAGTGGAAGTTTTACAAGATCCAATTAGAATTACTTTTTGTGGTAATTGGAGGAAAATACAATGATTTTTATGTAAAACCAAAGAGAACACATCGAATTTTGGGTAATAATCAGAGATGGATCTAAGATTTAAATATTTTATTTCGATCACTAGATCAATAGTCTACTTTGTTATTGAATTCCCAATAAATATCTTTTTAATACTCCCTCCGACCATTAAGAAGTAGTAAATGATATAGGTAGTTTTACCAAATTACCCTTTGAATATAAATAATACAATGTCTTATAAAATATAATAGAGAAATGAGTATAATTAATGATAAAGATAAAATAGGAACTAAGTGTAAAATTATCTCTTGATTTCATAAACTGGATAAGTATTATTTGCTAACAAAGAATCCATAAACCAATGAACCAACTTGTCATTTTGAATATAAGTTTCTTTAGGTAGTATTCAATATATTCTTTAAAAATTATACAAATAATATATCAAATTTAATCGAATGAAAAAAAGGGCTAAATTCGCCCCTACCCACACGCAAATCACCTAGATCCTTCCCCGCCCTGCCTTAATAATAAGCACAAACATAATGAACCCACCCCTCCCCCCACCCCACCCCACCCCAATAAGAAAAAAGTTTCTTTCTAAAACCAAAGAGGATTTATTAGGAGAGAACACAGATAGAATTGAGAACCAAATTCCAACAAACTCACTGTCAAAACAACTCCCACTGCAAACTCCTCTACTGTTTTTGTTAATATTTTTTTTAGTTGTTGGCCTATCCATTCTCCTTCCAAAAAACCAACTCTCCAAACTTTTTTTTTCCCAAACTACCATTGAAGATTTAGATTCCTCCATTAAAATAGAAGAGCAAAAAGCCATCAATATATATCTCAATTTCTTGATTTTGCCAACAATCTTCACATCCCCCTAAAACAAATCCCCCAAAATGGAAGATTACTCCTCTGTTCCAATGCAGAAAACAACCAAGATCATCAGAAAATCAATCTTTATCTTTCTGCAGAACTATCAGTTCTTCACTACCACAACATCTTTTTTCGCCTTCCCTTTTGCCGCTTCAGTTCTTTTACTACAATCATTCATCTACTCTTCGTCGTTTTACTCATTAATCTATGAACGTTTGCATTTACTTTTCGATGCTGCTGGATTTCCATCTTCATCAGAATTCTTCACTCTTCTCAATTCAAAGATTTCTCAGACAATTGTCATATCTTTTCTTGCATTCCCTTTTACCATTTCCTTTTTTCTCTTCAGCAAATCGTTAGTAATCGAGTCTCTAAACTACTCAAAACCATCTGAAAAAACTACATTCCCTTCGTATTTCCACCTTCTTCTCACTCAACTGTGCAATTCATTACTCATCATTTCCGCAAACGCTACCTGTTTCGTTCTCCTTTTCTTTGGGTTCAATCTTTATGATTATGTATTCGGGCTCTCGAATCCAAGATCAATTCTTTTGTTATCAGCAACAGGGGCTGTACTCTGTTCAATTATTCTCGCAAATACTTTAATTATTTGCAATTTGGCATTGGTAACATCAGGAAATGAGAAAATTAGTGGGTACATGGCAATTCTCAGATCTTGTGTTTTGATCAGAGGAAGAACAGCAACAGCATTATCACTAGCAGTGCCTGCAAATTTGGCTCTGGCTGCAGTTGAAGCTCTGTTTCAATACAGAATCGTGAAGGCTTATTTTGAACAAAAAACAGAGTTTTTTCCTCTAGCTTTAGAAGCAATTTTCATTGCCTATATATATTCAGTTCTTCTGGTTCTTGATACCATAGCCAGCTGTGTTTTCTACAAAAGTTGTAAAACAGAGGAAGAGGGAAATTTCCCAATTTCGCCGACTTCTCCATATCAAGAAGACATTCAAGACAGAGATCAATGTATAGTTGTGATGATAAAGACATTAGAGGAGTTCCCTTAATTTTTTTTTTAGTGATTCTGAAGATTATGTTTTTGTTGATTTATTTTTTAATTGGATAATAAAAAAGACTCTCGTCTCTGCAGAGTAAATATTGTTAGAAAACATGAAGAGACTAAGCAGTTTCTTGGGGTCATCAATTTTTTTTTGGGTAATTTCCAGAATATCCATTGATGTAATCTCAGGAAAGAAACTCTTGTAAACTGTTTATATTTCAATTTTCAATGCAAACAGGAAAAAAAAAGACACGAATTTCTTAGATCAAGTTATTGTCGTATAATTAGGAGATCACAAGTTTAAGTTATGAAAACGGCAACTGAGGAAGGCTGCATACAAAATAGACTTGGTCTGACTTTTCATCGGACTCTGCACAAAGTTTAATGTACTGAACTGCCTTTTTTTAAGTATATGAGACTAGTGACGCTGATAAAAGTATCAACAACAACAACAACATATCTAGTAAAATCCCACAAATGGGATCTGGGAGGGTAGAATGTATGCAGACCTTACCATTACCTCATAGAACATACCCAGTGAAATCCCACAAGTGGGGTCTGGGGAGGGTAGAATGTATGCAGACCTTACCATTACCTCATAGAAGTAGAGAGACTGTTTCCTGTGAACCCTCGTCTCAAAACTCATAAGCAGAAAGGACTAGATATGACAAAAAGGAAAAGGAAGCGAATAGAAGGAGCGACTAATAATGAAAGTATCATGTACAATAATTGATGTAGGTTGGATTCACATAATTCCTTTTCCCCTTTTCCTTTCTGTCCCTGATTGTTCTTATGTATTATTAGAAAAAAGAACGAACAAAAACAAAACATTGTCCTAGTTATGTCATTGGAAGTATTTCAAACAATAGGTGTGAGTTCAATCTGTTAATGTCCCCTTCCTGTTCCTTTAATACATATTGTATGGTTGTAATTGAGATAGATGTTGGAATGCATATTTTATCCTTGATGGTATATGTCTCAACAATATTAGTAGTCTTTGCGTTCGAGTATGTTAATTAAAAAAATCTTCACACTTCTCCAATAATTCTAGTTTAGTTTGCAGGTATGTAACGTGTTAATTTAGAAATTATATATAAATAGTACATGCTATTAAATAAATATAATATTCATATAAATAAAATTAATAAATATTATTTATTTGATGCAATTGTTTAATCTATTATGAATGGGCAAAGATAAGAAAATCAATTCACTTACTTATAATATAGATATATTAATAGTTTATGAATAGATAAAGTAATAATTTGAAATTGAATAGTTAGGAGTTAAATAATTAGTTGATTAAAATTTAATTTGAAAAAAGACTCCTAAATATAAGGAGTAGTTTAATGTTTTCAACTTTAAAATTTACATACTTTTATTAACAAAATATTTGATAATCAAAATTATAGTTAATATCAAAGTCTTAATAATTAGAAACATAATAATATTTTTTTCTTTTTTCCTTCATAGCATAAATCAACAGTAAATTCAAAATATAAACAAATTCTAATTCAAAAGTGAATCTTGAAATTAAATAAATAAAAGATAAAATAATAAATTAAGAAAAATAGTCAAAAGATGATTTTGTCTAAAATAAAGTATTTTGTTGAAGGAAAACAAATTCAAACAATATTTCTAAAGGTATTTACGATTTTAATATAGTGTAAATACTTTATGTTGTACGAATCTAAATTAATCGGGACTTCAGAGCAGATGTCGGAGGATATCGAATGAGAAATAAAAAAAGTTTGGTTTGAGGCACATTGAAGGTGATTGCTTGTCATGTACCTAAAGTTGGACGAGGTTTCACTTTGCTCAACGTAACAGTCAAGTTATGTTTTTGGTCATATACACAATGTAACGTCTACACTGTTTACAATTTATTAATTTTAGCTATGCAAGTTAGTCAAGTTTTAATATCTTTTGTTAGGTGAGGAAGAGGTGGTTAAGGTAGGACAACATACTCTTCAACTTTTAAGAGAAAAACTTGGCAAATTTAATCACGTAAAATCATGAGTTAATGCCAAATAAAGCCAAAAAAAAGACCAAATGTAATGGGTTGGAGTTAATAATCCTTGGACTTGTTTAATTATTTCTATTTGGGAGTATTAACAATTTCATTTATGTAGTTTTTACAAAATGGGAGTTGGGGAGTTTGAAGACCCATAAAGGTCTTTGGTAAGCCACACTCATTTAATTATGTAGTTAGAGTAATTTTTTTTGTTTTAACTAAAAGTCCAAAGTTGTCACTGGGAAATAGGAATGGTTGACCAGCATGCAAGTGTTATACTCTCTCCGTAAATCTTTACTTGCATCCCGTATTTGAAATAGGGATTAAGAAATAGTAAATTATAAAGGTAATTTTATCAAATCACCCTTTAAATATAATAAATACAAAATATAATAGAAAAATGACTATAATTAATGATAAGGGCAAATAAGGAACTAAGTGTAAAATTATCTTTTAATTTTATAAAGTGGATAAATATTGTAGGACATTCCAAAATAGTATAAGAGATAAGTAAAGATAAACGAAGGGAGTAATCAATTGTTCAGAGTTTGAGTCTTGACAATGAAGAATATTTTCTTAAGAAGCGTTTTATTTTGCTCTATTTATCGCATAAATTTTGAATTAATTGGACTAGTATACTTAAAAAACACAAGATGATTAAATTTTTTTTTAAAAAAAAAGAATGTGCCATAATATATGACCTATAGGTTTTTATTTGTTAATCTTAAGCCGACTAAGCTAGAGCTCATCATTATATTACTTTTAAGTTAAACTACTTAATTAAAGGAAAAAAGAGGTTATGGTTTGGTTAGTAATTTGTGGGTAAACAAATTTAGATGTATAGGTCATGTATTATTACTACTTATTAGAAATGTGAATAGCAGGCAGCTCAAGCAGGCTGCTCTCCGTCAACATGTCTGCTTGAGTTGTTTTTTTCTTCGCCGTTATTATACGAGAATCAGAAAAATAAATTACGGGTTCACTAATTTGATATTTTCAAAGCAGTCTATTTATATTTCTTCAGTTGTTTCAATTATAATTTTACACTATTAACCCCGATAAATTATTCTTGTGAGTTTTGCGGGTTCATTAATTTAGTATTTCCAAAATAGCTGTTTATATTTCTTCAGTTGATTCGATTACAATTTTACAATATTAGCCCCGATAAATTATTTTTGTGAATTTTTTAATTTAATATTTTCAAAGCAGCTTGATTATGTTTCTTCAGCTGCTTCAATTATAATTTTACAATATTAGCCTTGATAAATTATTTCGCGAATAGGCAGGCAATTCTCGGCCAACATGTCTGCTTCTTCGCTGCTATTATATGGGATCCGCAAAAATAACTTAGGGTTTCTTAATTTAATATTTTCGAAGCAGCTTTATTATATTTCTACAGCTTCTTGTTGATCTAATAATTAATAACTTAAAAATTTTAAAATGCATACAAAAAATCTATTCACATCACAAAAATTGAGATTTAAACAATATCCGTTAGATCCGTGCGAAGCACGAGGCTCGTGACTAGTATACCAATAAAACACATGAGATCAGAAAGGCGGGATATATAAGTAAGCAATTGTTACACAATTACATTCTAATATTGATGCATTTTAAAATCGTACATTTAATTGGATATAAATTTTTATTTTATATTACTTTTTTATTATGATTTGTTGATGGTAATTAGTTACGTGATGACTGGAATGATGAGGATTATGGATGCCAATCATGGCCATTTGAATCATCTGCGTCACAGATGCTCTAACGAATGCTCACACACTTTTCAATCTAAAGAAAGAGAGAGAGAGAGAATTCTCACAGGGCCAAAAATGACAACTCAATAATACTTGATTGAATTAATTCTTTTAAATGAAAAAGAAATTACTTCTTCTAAATACTAAATTGGCGTCGACAAAATAATGAAGAGAAAAAAGTATCACAACAATTATAGTATTTATTTTAATTTAATGATTGTTACAATGTTTACAAATTCTATGATTATTCTTTTCTAATTACAAATGTAAGGACATTATATCTTGAATTTGTACTTAAATAGGCTAAAATTGTTCATGTTTGCATTAGTGTGATTCTGGCTGAGAATGCTCTGTTAGAGCTAAGTGACACTGTGACTTGCTGCTGGTTGGTTGATACTGTTGATCCCTTCTTTACGAATGCAATTCATTTAATGTTATTACTGAGTTCATTTGCGCTTTGTTGTGATCTTGTATCTCTCAAACCTTGAGTCTCGAGTCACTGGTTGTTGTGTGAGTTCATGCTTAGTTCCAATCTTACTTACCTTCCTTTTCCTGAAATTCTCTATTTGATTTGAGAACGCTGCTAGCTTGATTACATGATACTGTCGATATCATTGTTTCTGAAATACCCGGTGTTGAGTCTGCTCATATTGATTCTTTTCCTGAGATTCTCTTTTACAGAAGATAATTGACATTGAACTGAGGGCCTTGACCTATTGTTCTTTATTTGTTATCCTCTGTTATTTTTTTAGATTCGAGGTCTTGAGTGGCTGTTTTGTTGTCCTCTGCTAAGATTCCAAGTTGTGTTTGTTTTCTTAGTTACATGTGGATGTATATTTAGCTCCCTGTTGATTTCTCTCAAATAATAGCTAAAGTAACAATCGAGTTGTGTCCGTTTTCTTAGTTACATGTGGGTGTATATTTTAACTCCCTGTTGATTTCTCTCAAGTAATAGGTAAAGTAATAATACCCAGTAGGTGTCTTAAGGTTGTTGCTGTCATATCGATTTAATCATGATTTTTCTAGTATGATCTAATCGCTTAAGCTGGCTGTCAACTCCTCTTCTATGGTTACGGTTCATTTGACAAGGGTATTAAGGTTGTGTGCACCTTGTTATTGCCCTGTATCTCTCACATGTCAAGTTTTAAGTCACAACAAGACTATTGAATGAGGTTTTGAATATTTGAATTCCAAAGTTTACTTGCACTCTTGCCTGTACATTCGTCTTCTTTGCTTAGCACTTCTTTGGAAACTCTCTTATCTGTTCGAGAGAAATGATTAGCTTGGTTACATGGTGCTGTAAAAATAAAAAAGGTTTGAATGTGTTCCTGAGATTCTGTTTTACAGTAGATAAAAATTGACTTGTTAAAATAATCTTTTCGTCCCTTGTTAATCTCTTAAATTTTACGTTCCTGATTAAAGTTGGTATATAGTGAGTGGTTGTCTTCTTCTTGGTTTTAATTGACCGAAAGTTGTTATGATTATATAGGATTGATTGTTACATCTTTCCACTTTCTTTAGAAAGTATGTAGCCTGTAAACATTAATATTTGGTAGTTCACCCATTTTTGGTTTATGAACCAGAGGTGTCTTTGGTGCTATACATTGATTCCTTTCTATTTGTTTTAATTGTTCCAAGTTCCCTTATATTTTCTATATTTAAATAATATGCCATCATGTTGTATCCCTTATAAGTCCTAGATGAGTTTTGTGTTAGCAGTCGTCCATTTGTGATTGGGATACCTTGATTTGTTTCTATTTGTTTCAATTAAGTCTTTTATTCATATACTAATCTACCTCTTGTCTTTATCGCATGAATTCCCTTGTTCGCGAGCCCATTGGGACTATCGTCTGCATTTCGTTGGGCCATGGAGGCCCAACTTCCCTCTTCGAGTCAGCCTAGTCGACTTGCCAGAGAAAGGAAGCATTCTACATCGTCTTGGAAGCCGAAATATAGGTCATAGAGTGCAAAGGAGCAGACATATGTACCAGTATACATAGTGTATACATTGTTATACATACACTCACTGTATATGCAACAATGATACAAGGACAAAGAGGCAAAGAACCCAATAAGGCAGCAGCTGGACATGAATTTATTAGGCCTGCAAAGCCTAGTACTTTAGTATTTTATTCTCTTTCTTACTATTTTATTATGTCTATTGATGTTAACTAACTCTAACTTTATTTGTATAACTTGTTTATTAATTAATCTAATTAATTTTCCCCAATTTTTTTGCCTTTGTGTTAATTACTTTTTTTGTTGTCATTTTCTTAGTGTTAAAATTACTTTCCACAATTTATTTTGATAAAATTCCCTCAAAATGGGTCAAAATTAGTCCATTTGTTTAAAAATTAGTCTATCTTTTTTCTTTCAAATTTAGTCAACATTCTTTCAAATTTAGTCAACATTCTTTAGTCAAATCTTTCAAATTTAATCAACATTCTTTCAAATTTAGTCAATTCTTTCAAAATTAATCAACTTTTAAACTAGTCTATTTTTTCAAAGTCAATCAAATCTTTTAAAAGTTAGTCAATTTCCTAATCATCGGTCAACCGCAAGTTAGCGACCATTTTTGAGTGATTAAGTTTTTCTCAAAGTGGAAATTGAACCCAAACCCTTCCTTTGGTATTTTAAAAAGTTTTTTCTGTTAGGTTTCCTAATTATCCTTAAAATTAGGTGGCGACTCTTTCAAATTTCGAGAATTTGGTTTATACTTAAATTAATTAAGTATTAAATTGGATTTTCGAAAGTAAAGTCATTTTTTCGAATTAACAAACTAAGAAATCATTAATGCACTAGTGAACTTTACTATTTTACCCTTTATTTATATCAATGTGGATTAAATTAATTTAGAAAAAATTATTATTACACTAATTAATGATGGGGTTAAAATGAAAAAAATAAATTAATTCTATCCCAATTTAATTAGTGCCCATATTATATAAGACAAAGAATATACTTGTACAAAGATGCTCATATAATATGAGATGGAGATAGTAAAAATAAAGACCAAATTAGGAAAAAATTTTATATCTAAATTAGAAAATTCTTTCAAATCAGATTACATGAATATTTGGTCAACTTTTTAATATCTATATATTTTGAAAATTACCTTTTTATCAGACGTACTTTTCTGTCGGAAAAAAAATAATGGGTGCTCGTAATACCAAGTCTCCCTTGATTCTGATTCTTGTCATGTGTTTAAGTTTTTTTCAGTTGTCATTTTATTGTTGTGTTGCTGATGATCCCCCTCGACGAACTATTTATCTTATTGATGACTTGCCAAATCTTAATCCTGTTGTGCAAATTAAGTGTGAACTAGGAAAACTTCCTGGAATTCTTACAACTTTGTCACGTAAATTCCAACAATATGCATTTGATGCTGGATTTGCCAACGACAAGTATGTATGTCATGCTTCATGGTATACTTCAAAAGCAAATTTCACTGCATATGATCCACTTGGGGAAGACATGGGCGCTCTCAATGTACGTTGGTCAATTCAAGAGAATGGATTTTGGAAAACTTGGGACAATATTAATTGGAAGTTCGTTAAAAAATGGGACTGAAATTAATTATATTTATATGTCGAGATGAAATCAATATTTATTTTCTTTTAATGAAAAATTAGTTCGTGTTTGAATCAAGAGTACGTATGAATCGTTTTGATCTTTCTCCAAGAATTCTTTGCTTTTTGTTATCAATATTTATGTTGTTGCTTTTGGCTAAGTTTGTTATGTGGGCTGACCCGGGAGGGTAACAACCCACGTGCAAATGGGTTGAACTAACTGTTTTCTGATCCATAAAAAAAATGGATCAATTTGGCTTGACTGTCAAATTTCAAAGCATGTATGAGCTAGTCCAAATGGGGTGGGCCAACTCGTATGGATAGCTTTGAATCAATGGATGTTGGATGATCAACCTAGGCCTTTTTTTTTTTGGCTTTTGCTTCTCATAAGCAATGTTAGAACGTAATATAACTTCTTGGTTCAGCTCATCAAGTTATTATAAAAGAGTCCCTGAAGAAAGAAGTCATTTTTACGATTTTTTTTTCCTTCCAAACCATAATTAAATCTCAAGGCCAGTCCAATTTATGGTTGAATTCCATGAGATAATCGGATTCTAATTTAGCAAAATAAGAAACGCACCACTCAATGATCAATTCATCACCTAGGCAATTTATAGGAATTGACATAATCCTTTAACTTATCCAAAGGAGCATTTTAATTACTAAGTTTCTATAAAAACTAATTTCACGTGTTTTGTATTTATAGTTGTTTGATTTCTTATTTCATTGAAGGAATTTTTATAATCAAATATTTTGGTGAAATCTTTTAGTAAAATTGTTACAAAAAATTATATTCCAAATGTTGAAGTAAAAGTTTACATTATTTTCCTCCAAAATTTTTTACTTGAACGCAACCAAAGAAAAAATATGGCTACACTTTTTTCTATTATTTATTTTATTTTAAATTCAATTAAATAACATAAATTTTATTAAACCAAGAAACATTACCACTTTTCATTGTAGTGATAGTACTAATAAATGTTTTGAAATTTTAATTATAACCTTAATGAATATTCCTATTAATTAATAGAGATAAAAGAGTAATCTCACTACACTAATCATTAATAAGTGTGTCAAGTCAAAACTTGACATCTAATACTCTCTCCGTCCATTTTTACTTGTTCAATGTTGACTTAGCATAAGAATTAAAACGTACGTAGTAAATGTAGTGATAATTTGATCATGGAGGCACAAGTTTTATTCACTGAATTAATTACAACTTTTGTTTCTTATTATTATTATTTTGGCTTGGATGACAATCATTATATATATTTATTTATGGTTAAGTTGGTTTTATCTGAGTTTATTGTTTTTGTTTACTTTGACTTGTTTTCAGTTTTGATGTTTGTAATGTCAAGTCTTATTAAAATTTCTTGTCACTGACAGCAACCCCTCTCAATTTAGTAAAGATTTGCATACGCTTCATCATTTTTAGACTTCGACTTTATTTGTGTGGTCATACTGAATTATTTGTTGTTATATTATATATATATATATATATATATATATATATATATATATATATATTTATGATAAAAGTTCAATTCAAGCGAGATACGATTCCGAAAAGAACATGTTATATTTTCTCTTATATTATTTATCTTTTATTATTCGTATAAAATGTTTTTTTAAAACAAAATAATTGAACTTAATTAAATTAGAATATCGTTGATTTGATAATATATGTCAGTTATTTTTTATTGTATTAATTAAACATATATGCGTATTAATTAATATATTAATTAATCTGACCAGCATTTTACGGCATTTAGGGGTATTTTAGGAGCAATGCAATAGGAATTAGGCGATTTTTTTCGGATTTTTAACCCATACATCTTTTAGGTGCCAGGGCTTCAAGACTATTTTTTGTAAAAACTTTATGGAACAGTCGTAACTAATGATTTCAGTAGGTTTGAGAACTTTTTAAGGTGTTTAGGAGGGCGACGCAATAGGAATTAGGTGATTTTTTTAAAAAAAGTTTTTGTTGCGTTTTTTTAGGTGCCGAGGATACAGGCCTATGATTTCATCAAAATTTAAAGATGCTGCTAAATATGTATTTTTAAAGGCAAGTAGAACCCTTTATAAATATCCCTAAAGCCTATACATTTATAATTTAAGTTTCATACTTAAATTATCATGTGTTTCTGTTAGTCCCGAACTATATGTCTCAAGTAATGAGCATAAAAGACACAAGAAATTCTGTACATCTACATTTATATTATTCTTTTTATCATTCCAATGACAAGTAACTTTTTCATGAGCTACTAATTTCTTGTACAAAACTTGTAATGTAAAAAAATGAAGTTGATAAACCAAGTAGATTGTTTTGAAATAGAGACAAATTTTATTTTGGAAAAGAAAAGGACTTCCCATTCTTTTAGACATAATACATAAATAGACACTCGAACTTGGCCTTAAAACACTCCCAACTTGGAGACCGCACATCTAGACAGAGAGAAGCTATTATCAAGAGACAACAGAAGAGACTATAACTACCATGTTTCATCCATCATTTGTCCAAGTTGCACCTTCTCAGTTGTTATTTACTGAGATTTAACAGTTGTAGTGTAGTTACCTGTTGAACCAGTGTTGCAGCTTTTTATATGCACGTCAGGTTGACGAATCCAAAGGGTATATTAGAACCTTGATATTTTCGTTTCCATATCCCTCTTGCTCTTCCTGAATTCCCTTGGCTGAATTTTCAAGAGACTCGCCACAGCGTTTCACTTCAATCATCTTTAGAGTAGGAATTTCTCCAAGAATGGAAGGAATTTCCTGAAGATGAAAGCAGCTTTCCACCAGAATCTGTTCGAGGTTGGTTAAGGACTCACTCGAGGCATCCCATGTTGTAATTTGAAGGGATCTCAATTTAAGAACCTTGAGATTTGGAAACTCTTCATCTCCAATGTTCCAGTTTCCCTGCTGAAATGCTCTATGCTCCAACTTGAGAACCACTAGACTTGGTAATCTACCGATATTAGACATTTCACTTTGTGGCAACAAAACATCTGATAGAGTTAGCTTTGTTAGTGTCTCAGGCAAGCTGAATTTCAAGATCTTACCGTTCACACTGAGCGTTTCAAGTTGAAGACCATCTAATCTGAGTTTAAGAGGCTCTTTACAGTGACACTTGAGTTTTTGCAGTCTGTTTGCCTTCTTGATCATGTAGTCTGCTAGCTTATTATTGAGAGACACTGTGGCCAAGGTCTCTATGCAACATTTGTTTGTTGATTTGCGAGGAATGCGTCCATCAAAAGATGCAACAGGTACTACATGGACATGTTTTAACCTTGGCATATCCCAGATGGTCATCGGAAATATTATGCCACTGCCTACTGTTTTTACTTGCAATACCTCTAGGTTCGAAAGGTTCGATATCCATGATGGCATAGATTCCATATAGCCTTTGATTCCTAAGTACTTTAGATGGATAAGCTCTTTTGTTCTCTGAAATGAACTGTCTGACACAGGACATTCCATTTGTACAACTCTTACAAGTTTAAAGTTGTCGGGATCAAAAAATTCCTGGCAGCTAGATTTCGGAGGTCTGAAGACTGCAGACCGGACTTGCAGGTTTCCAATCCTTCCTGCCCAATAAAGGCTATGATGAATGCAAACCCTCCGGTTTTCATAAAAGGAACTAGACAAATCAGTCTTTCCATTGCTTGTTAGCTGCATAAACTTCTCTTCCTTAGCTTTCGTCACACAATAATCATGCAACATATCATGAATGTGACATGTTCTGACTCCCCCAGAGGACCTTTTCTTGTTCACCATAATCAAGCTTCTATCGATGAGATCATTCAGTAAACTTTCTGCAACAAGGTCTGCACTCTTTGCCTCCGAGTTTGGAACAAATCCCTCGATAGTCCATAACCACGCCAAGTTTGAGAATGAAATTTCTTCATCCTCCCGAAATGATGCAAAATAAAGAAGGCAGGGCTTGAGGTTATCTGGCAAGTGCTTGTAGCTCAATTCTATTACGTCCAAACACTCTTTTGCACTGGTGACAGTACCTAGATTTATACTCTCTGCAATTTTTCTCCAACTTTCCTCATTTTCGCTTATCCCAGACAAAACTCCAGCTACCAAAATCACAAGGAGAGGTAGTCCTTGACACTTTCTAGCGATGTTTTCTCCAACTTCAGATAGGTCTGGTGGGCAGTTTTGCTGCTTGAACAGCTTGACTTTCATTAGTTCCCAGCTTTCGTTTTCGGAAAGGAAACGAAGGTGAAGAGGTTCTCTTTTAGGGTTGATTTCTGAAGCCACATCGCTGAGTCGGCTGGTTAATAAAATCCTGCTTCCATTTTCATCATCCGGGAAACATCCTCTCAAGTCATCCCATGTGTCAACACTCCATATGTCATCAATGTAGAGAAGGTACCTCTTCCTCATTAAAAATTTCCGCAATGCATCTGCTGGATTTTTCTCATTCTGCTGATTGGAACTTTTAACTTGATTCAAGATTTCAATTAACAACTTTCTCCTGTCATAGGCTTGGGAAACACAACACATAGCTTGGACGTCAAAATGGCTCCGTAAGTGCTCACTATGATAAACTTTCTTTGCTAATGTAGTCTTTCCAAGACCAGGCATCCCTACAATAGACACAATATCCAAGTCCTTTGGTCCTCTGGTAAGCCGGTTGATTAGCAAGTCAGCTTCTTCATCAAAACCCACCACTACCTCATCAAGTTGTGTAGTCTGAACGACTTGTCTGACAGGATTTGGTGCTTGTTCTTCGATAGGGACTTCAACTTCTTGCACAATCGCAGCATGGAACTCCTTCAAATGATCCTTGACAAGCTTAGTTTCTGCTGTGATCTTACATAACAAATGCAGATACCAAACAGGATAATCTCCGGTAACCAGGCAATCAATTATGCATTCTGCCTGGTATGCAAGAGATATGACTTCCGTCCAAAGATCGTGCTTCTTCACCTCCTCAAACTCATGTTGTTTCTTCTCAACTTGATTCAAAAAGGATCTTAGGAGAGTAAACTCCTCCTTAGCTTCTGCTA
>DF357350.1:160847-180883 GCA_000787875.1 Solanum virginianum | reverse complement strand
ATTGAGAGCAAGAATGAACAAATTTGTATTGAGAGTGTCTGACTTGGTTAATGAGGAGTGTCATACCGCTATGCTAGTGAGTGATAAGGATTTGTCTAAGCTCATGACATATGCCAAACAACTAGAGAGGGTAAAGCTTAGAAAAAGAAGATGTAAGAAGTCCAAGAGGGCTTGATTTGAATGTGGTTTCCAATGTTCTAAGGGTGGTCGGTTTCCTCAAGATCACAACTTCCAAGGTCAAGGGTCTTCCAATGCTCCTAACAAAAGATTTTCTAATGATAACACAAGATCCCAAGGTGGTAATAGTGGGGTGTCTAATCCTAAGTGCCAAAGATGTGATAGAAACCATAGTGGCCCATGTTTGAGAAACTCTAATGCTTGCTATAGGTGTGGTGAAGTGGGTCACAAGGTTATTGATTGTCCTCATGCTCAAAACAAAGGTATAAATCGTTGTCCTCAAGGCCAAGGTGATAATACGGGTCAAAGAGCAAAAGGAGGGCAACAAGGGGGTGCTTAAATGGAAAATAAGTTCTATGCTCTCTAAGGAAGGCAAGGAGTGGATGAGGTGCCTAATGTTGCCACTGGTATGTTAAAGGTTTTTGATTATGATGGGTATGATTTGATAGATCTGGGTGCCACTCTTTTTTTCATTACTCTTTTTGTTGCCAAAAAGCTTCATGCGAGTCCTGAATCGTTATGTGAACCTTATGAAGTGTCTACGCCCATTGGTGAGTCCATTGTTACTAAAAGATTCTGTAGAAGTTATCCCATGTTTATATTGCATAAGGTCTTGCATTGTGATTTTATTAAACTTGATATGGTGAATTTTTATATTATTCTTGGGATGTATTGATTATATGCATATCATGCTTCTATTAATTGTAGAACCTATAAGGTTGAATTTCATTTCCCTAATGAGCCTATCCTTGAGTGAGAAAGTCATAATGTGGTGGTCAAGGTTAGATTCATTTCTTGTATTAAAGCCTAATAGTTGATTTCTAAGGGTTGTTGTTGTCATCTTTTGAGGGTTAGGGATGTTGAGTCTAAGGTCCTTCCTATTGAGTTGGTTTCAGTGGTGACTGTGTTTCTTGATGTTTTTCCTGATGAGCTTCCCAATGTTCCTAGTGAAAGGGAAATAGACTTTGGTATAGACCTCCTTCCTGATATATAACCCATTTCTATTCCCCCTTACTGTATGGCCTCGGCAGAGTTGAATGGGTTGAAAGATCAATTAAGGGATTTGTTGGAGAAGGTTTTATAAAGCCTAGCAAGTCACCTTGGGATGCATTGGTGTTATTTGTGAAGAAAAATGATGGTTCACTTAGAATATTCATTGATTACTGGCAACTTAATAGGGTTACCATAAAGAACTAGTACCCTCTAGAAAGGATTAATGGCCATTTTGATCAACTACAAGGGGCTAGTCACTTGTTTAAGATATATCTTTGATCTAGACACCACCAAGTGAAGGTGAGGGAGTGTGATATTCCCAAGATGGCTTTATGGACTATGTATGGGCATTTTGAATTTATGGTAATGTCTTTTGGCTTGACTAGTGCACCGACTGTATCTACGGATCTCAGTAATAGGGTCATTAAACCCTACCTTGATATGTTTGTGGTGGTCTTAATAGATGATATATTGATTTATTCTCGGAGTGAGGACGAACATTTAATCACTTAAGAGTGGTGTCGCAAATCTTGAGGGATGAGAGGTTGTTTTCTAAATATGAAAAGTGTGAATTTTGGTTGAAAGAGGTTGCTTTTCTAGGGCATTTGGTGTCGGGCAGTGGCATTAAGGTGGATCTTAAGAAGATGGAGTTGATAAGAAATTGGCCTAGACCCTTGACTCCATCAGATATTAGGAGTTTCTTGGGTTTGGCGGGTTACTACCGGATGTTTGTGAATGGGTTCTCTTCTATTGTTTCCCTTATGACAAAGTTGACCCAAAAGAAGGACAAATTTGTTAGGTATGATGAATGTGAAAAGAGTTTTCAAACTTTGAAAGATAAGCTTGTCTCCTCTCCTCTCTTGGCTCTACCGGAAGGGTTAGAAGGGTGTGTGGTTTATTGTGATGCCTCAAGAATTTGTTTGGGGTGTGTTTTGATGAAAAATAGCAAGGTAATAGCATATTTCTCTAGGCAAAATAAGGTGTATGAGTGAACTTATCCCACCCATAATCTTTAATTTGTGGCTGTGATGTTTGCTTTGAAAATTTGGCATCACTATTTATATGGGGTTCATGTTGATGTGTTTCTGACCGCCATGATCTTGAATTAGCAGCCACAGTGTTTGCTTCAAAATTTGGCATCACTATTTGTATGGGGTTCATGTTGATGTGTTTCCGACCGTAAGAGTCTCCAATATGTATTCACATAAAAAGATCTTAACTTGAAACAAATAAGATGGTTAGAGCTCCTTAAAGAATATGATATGAGTGTGTATTATCATCCCGAGAAAGCAAATGTTATGCCCGATGCTCTAAGTAGAGTGTCCATGGGTAGTCTAAGTCATATTGATGTTGGTGGCAAAGAGGTCGCTAGAGAAGTTCACTGGTTGGCTAGGTTGGGGGTTAGGTTGGATGAAGTTGAAAATGGTGGTATAGTGGTTGTTGATGATTCTAAATCTTCTTTAATTGAGGAAGTCAAGTCAAAACAAGATCTTGACCCCGCCTTACTAGAGTTGAAGGCCTTGGTGAAGAATGATAAAGTGGAGGTTTTCTCCCAAAGGGGAGGTGGTGCCTTCAGGTACCAAAGTAGATTGTGTGTAACTATTGTTAATGACTTGAGAGACTTGATGTTGGAGGAGGCCCATAATTTATCTTATTCTATTCACCCTAGTTCCACGAAGATGTATAGAGACTTGACGGACGTGTATTAGTGGGGTGGTATGGAAAGGGATATTGCAAAGTTCATATCCGATTGTCACAATTGCCAACAAGTGAAAGCTGAAAATCAATGGCCAAGTGGCCTAGCCCAAGACATAGAAACTTCTACTTAGAAGTGGGAAGAGATAAACAGACTAGGATACACTTTGACTCTATTTGGGTTGTTGTGGTAGGATGACTAAGTCGGCTCACTTTCTACCGGTCAATCCCACTTATGGTGCCAATGATTATGCCAAGTTGTATATTCATGAGTTGGTTAGATTGCATGGGGTACCCTTGTCTATCATTTGGGATCATGGTGCTCAATTGACTTCTGACTTTTAGAGGTCCTTACACAGAGGTCTTGGTACTAAGATCAAGCTTAGCACGAGGTTTTATCCTCAAACGTATGGTCAAGCCGAAAGGACTATCCAAACTCTTGAGGATATGCTTAAAGCTTGTGCTTTGGAGTTTAAGGGTATTGGGATGAACATCTTCCACTTATTGAGTTTGTATAAAACAATAGCTACCAGTCAAGCATTGGCATGACTCCCTTTGATGCTTTATATGGTAGGCATTGTAGATCCCCGGTTGGGTGGTTTGATGTGGGAGAGATGGATTTGTTAGGCCCGAATATTGTTATGGAAACCTTGGAGAAGGTGAGGTTGATAAGGAAGAGGGTGAAGATTGCCCAAAGTAGACAACAATCCTACTCTGATGTGAGAAGAAGAGAACTTGAGTTTAAGGTTAGTGACTGGGTTTACTTGAAGGTCTCACCCATGAAGGGTGTGGTTTGGTATGACAAGAAAGGGAAATTTAGCCCAAGGTTTGTGGGTCCTTATAGAGTCTTAAAGAGAGTTGGTAGGGTCGGCTATGAGTTGGAGTTGCCTATGGAGAGAAATATGGTTTATCCAGTCTTCCATATGTCCATGTTGAGGTAGTGTGTGGGTAACCCAAGTGCTATAGTGCCTTTAGAGGTTGAAGGTGTTGTGGAAGATAATCTGACCTATGAGGAGGTCCCGGTGGAGATATTGGATAGACAAGTGAAGAGGTTGAGGAATAAAGATGTAGCGTCCTTGAAAGTCCTTTGGAGGAATCAACAAGTTGAAAGTGCCACATGGGTAGCCGAGGTGGACATGGAAAAGCAATACCCATATCTCTTCCACTCTACTCAAGCTGAAGGTAATAACTCAAGTCCCATCTCTGATTTCAAGTCTTAAGTTTTATCCCTCACATCATTTTACATGCATTCATGTTTATGGTAACAAGTTCTTGGTGATTATTGACATTCACGTTGACACTTTTTAAAAAATGATGTTTAAGTGCATTTGTTGAATTTATGTTAGGGTAAAATCTTCATAATTACTTCTCTTAAGCATGATTCTCTGACATTCGAGGATGAATGTTCCCAGGGAGAGATATTAAAACACCCCTCATGTGCTTCAGAATGCACCATAATCGTAATTTCTATATATCTCAAAATCTATGCGTTATTTCAAAAATCCAACTTCATATTCTCGATCATGGGGCAAAAATTCAGTGGGAAATATGGATAACCAAAATTTTAGAAGACCCATAGCGAAAAATAATTTTTGCTAATTTTATGATTTCCAGTGGCTATTAGTGCCTAGCGCGCAACGTGCCTGGGGCGCACCACCATGTATTTTAAACTCTGCATATGGTCCGCGTCGCGCTTGGGGCGCGGACCAGTGTACTATTTTCCTTGGTTTTCTTATTTGTCCCTAGGGCATTGGTGTCATAGCCCCATGCCCGCCTAAACACGTAACCTTCCATACTTAGCCAGTTTTAAACTCTATAGCTCGCAAAACCCTCTCTAAAACCTCTTTAAGACTCTATCAATTTTCTCATTCAAATCTAATGATTTTAAGCTCAATTTTGGAACTTAAGGACCCAATTCAAGCTCTAAGTCTACTTCATGTTCACCCCAAGAAATTAAAGGTTTAAGGTATATAGGTCCTCATCCATGTGTCCTTTCACCTTTGGAGCCCAACCTTCTCTTTTATCAAAATTGAATATTTTCAAGTTGTATTATCGATGGGTATCTCTAATTAGTAAATACGAACATAAATCAGTTGGGTTTTTACCAAGTATTGATTGATTATTCATGAATGTCTATTTCAAGCTTGTTCCATGAATTGATTTTGTCTATTGATACTATGCATGTTTTGAACTATGAAACTATGAACCATTATGAGCTTTTGTGATGGATTTCAAGGTACCCTACATGAGGGCTTTACTACCATGTTGGTGGGTTTATTTGCATTGAGTTTACTCATCCTATTTCACGCTTGAATTATATAATTTTGAACAAGTATCATGAACCCACCACGTGTTTGATAAAATGACATGACAAGAGTTCTCAAGTTATTGATGATCTACTACATGATTTTCAAGTCAAGTGACTTTATGATAGTTATAGGCTTCAAGCATGTACAGAATTCATGAAAAGTGTCTATGATGTTGCAAGTATCAAGTTTAGCCCTATTTCAAGATTTTACCTCTTGTGAGACATTCATGTTAAAGTAAGGGTTAATGTATGATTATGATCTATACTCATGTTCAAGTTAGGCTCACTGTTAGAGGTCAAGTATGTTTATGAGCTAATCAGGGCATGTCAGTTAAGGTCTCTCCCCATATATGTATTATGTATTATGCAAGTTGAATGTTTTACAAGCATGGGTTATTACAAGCATTGATCATACATGTCATATTGAGAGTATATCTATTGCTTATATATATCCATTTCGAATATGATGACTTATATCCTTGTGGCATTACATCCCGCATACTTAGTACATTCAAATATTCTAACTCATACTCTATGTCTACATGATATCAACATGTAGGAACCGGAGCTCTTTTGTATCATCCTCCACCACATGGCTAGTTTGGTTCTCGGGGAAAGCTTTGGTGAGTCCTCAATTCTGAGGACAATATCTACTTATTATATATTATGTTGAGACTCCTTCTTATTTCGAATACTTATTATTATAAGGGTGAGCCCGGGGAGTGTCTTGGCCCCCGCTCCATTCTAAAGTAGAGGCGTTGTTGGATACTTTGTATGTATATGTCATGAGCTTGACTCTTTTATGCTTTTATGATTATCAAGGACTTTGCTTAGCCCCGCTTTCCTTTTTAATTATGGCACTTGTTCATGCTTATTTTACTTTCGCGACCAAAGATGTGTGAATGATATGCTAAGCAGCTTATTTCGGGTCCCTTCGGATTCCCCATTCGCCATGTCTCATCTAGGCTCTAGGCTTGGGTCGTGACAACCATGACTAGAGGGATGCTTCAACCACAAATACCGGGAATGCCATTTTTGAGGTGCCTACTCAGATGGAAATGAGTTGTTGAGGTAGTCTAGCCAGAGCCACTGAGGTTCCATAGACACCTATTGCTCCACCTACTTCTACTATGGAGGCTGACTTCAAAGGAGCTATAACCATGCTCACTCAGCTTGTAGTTGCTCAGAGTTGGAATTGGAGTTCAAAAACTTCTAGTTATAACTAACAAGAGCCAACAACTGCAACCAGAGGGAGAGATTCTCTAAGGATGAACCCACTAATTTTTACTGGATCAAAGGTTGAGGAAGACCCATAAAAAATTTATTAATGTGATATAGAAAGTGTTAAAAGCTATGCATGCAACTGAGACAGAGGGAGTTGAACTTATTTTCTATCAACTCAAGGATTTGGCACTTATCTGGTACAATTAATAGGAAGAACGCCGAGGTAAGTATGTTGAACCTTCCACTTGGGATAACTTTGAGGGTATCTTTCTTGATCAATTCTTTCCATGAGAGTTGAGGGAAGCAAAGGTGGAGAAGCTTGTTAACTTGAAGCAGGAAATGATGACTATCAAAGAATATAGCCTCAAATACATACAGTTATACAGGTATGCTCCAGAGATGGTCCTCGATGTGAGGTCTAAGATGAGAAAGTTCATATGTAGCTTTGGCCAACATGTGAAAAAGGAGTGCAAAGTGACAATGCTGATTTCAAAAATTGACATCTCTAGGCTTATGGTCTATGTGCAATAACTTGAAAAGGACAAGAAGAGGGATAGGGAGGAGCAGTTGAGCAAAAAGTCTAAGTCGCAGGGCATGAGCCCAGCTAGAATAAGTAAGGTAAGGGGGACAGGTCCAATTTTTACAAGAGGTCTTCAAACTATACACAATCTATAGTAAGTACACTAGCTCCGAGAATAGGTATGATAAAAAATGTCAGGGCAATCAGAATTTCAAAGCTCAAGGTTCTCAAACCCAAGATAGCATGACTCAAGGTTTAAGAGGGAAACCACCACATGGTTTGTATGGTAAATTCCATCTGGTTGAGTGTCGTGAGGGCACCAATAATTGTTATAGGTGTGGATAGACTGGTCACTTCTAGAATGAGTGCCCAATGAGGAGGAGGAATGATAGAGGTAACAAATCTCAATCTTCAGCAGCACCACAGAGAGGTGCCACAACTAATATGGGCGGGGGTACAAAGAGTCTATATGTGATAGGAAATCGACCAGATTAGGAAGTTACACTAGGTGTTATCATGGATATGCTTTGAGTCTTGTCATATGATATTTATGCTTTGCTTAACATAGGTGCCACTTTATTATTTGTAACTCTATATGTGGCTAGTAAGTTTGAGATCTTTCCTGAATGTCTTCTTGAGCCCTTCAGTGTTTCTACTCTTACTAATTAGTCTATTCTAGCTGAAACAATATATAGAAATTGCATGGTGTCTATCTATCATAAAGATACTTTGGCAAACTTTGTTGAGTTATAGATGGTTGTCTTTGATGTTATTCTTGGCATGGATTGGTTACACGCGTGTTATGCCTCTATGGATTGTAGAATCCGAATTGTAAAGTTCTAGTTTCCAAATGAGCCTATCATAGAGTAGAAAGGTGATTCTGCTACTTTGAAGGATAACTTTTTTTCTTACCTTAAGGCCTGAAGATTGATCTCCAAGGGATGTATCTACCACCTCGTGTGAGTCAAGTCTGATGATGTTGAGCCCCATACTCTTGAGTTTGTCTCGATCATGAGCGAGTTTCCTAATGTATTTCTCACGAATCTTCTCGGAGTCCCTCTTGATAGAGAGATCGACTTCAAAATTGATAAATTGATATGCTTCCTAACACCCAGCCTATTTCCATTGCGCCATATCGAATGGCCTCTGTGAAGTTGAAAGAGTTAAAGGTTCAGTTGAGGGATTTGCTAGAAAAGGAATTTATAAGGTTGAGTGTCTCTCTGTGGGGCACTCCGGTCTTGTTTGTGCGAAAGAAATATGGTTCCCTTAGGATGTGTAATGACTACCTTCAGCTGAATATGGTGAAAGTCAAGAATACATATCCCTTTTCGAGAATTGATGACTTGTTTGACCGAATTTTGGGTGCCTACTATTTTTTCTCCGAAGATGGCTTTTTTAATAAATATGGTCACTTCGAGTTCTTGGTAATGTCATTTGGGTTGACAAATACACCTGCGACCTTAATGGACTTGATGAACATAGTATTCAGACAATATCTTGACATATTCGTGATCGTGTTCATCGATGATATTCTAGTGCATTCTAGAGATTAGGAGGAGCATACCAATCACCTATGAATCGCTTTGCATACGCTTAGAGATAATGAGTTATATGCAAAGTTATCTAAGTGTGAGTTTTTGCTCAAATCCATGGTTTCTTAGGCCATGTGGATTCTGGAGATAGAATTCGAGTGGATACTCAATAGATTGAGGCAGTCAAGAGGTGGCCAAGACCAACCTCACCGACTGAGATAAAGAGTTTTCTGGGATTGGCTGGCTATTACTAGAGGTTTATTGATGGATTGTCTTCCCTATCTACCCCATTGACTAAACTAACTCAAATAAAGGTCAAGTTTCAATAGTCTGACGAGTGTGAGAGAAGTTTCCAAGAGCTAAAGATGAGGATAACTACTACACTAGTGTTGACCTTGCCTGATGGGACAAATGATTTTGTGATATATTATGATTCTTCCAGAGTGGGAGTGGGATGTGTTCTTATACAGAGAGGTAAGGTCATAGACTATGCTTTTAGACAACTCAAGAACCATAAGAGGAACTATCCAACACATGACTTAGAATTAGCTGTGGTGGTACTTGTACTAAATATTTGGCGCCACTACATGTATGGAGCACATGTGGATGTATTCATAGACTACAAAAGCCTGCAATACGTCCTCACCCAAAAAGTTCTTAACTTGAGACAGAGGAGATGGCTGGAGTTGCTTAAAGACTATGATATGAGCATTCTCTACCATCCAGGTAATGTAATGGCATTGCTAATGCTCTTAGCAGGTTGTCCGTAGGTTGCATTGCCCATATGGAGGAAGAGAAAAAGGAGTTGGCCAAAGAGGTTCACCAACTGGCTTGATTGGTAGTTTAACTAAACGAATTAAGTGAAACAGGAGTTCTAGTATATAATGGGTTTGCATCATCTCTACTAGTAGAGATGAAGAACAAACAAGATCAAGATCCAATTTTATTATAGTTGAAGGTAGATATGCATAAGCAGAAGGTGATGGCTTTTAGCAAAGGGGGAGATGGAGTATTAAGGTATCACGATAGATTGTGCATTCCAAATATTGATGGTGTTCGAGAGAGGATCATGGTAGAGGCCCATGGTTCCGAATATGTCATCCACCTAGGCTCTACCAAGATGTACCATGACTTGAGGAAAGTCTACTGGTGGAGTGGAATGAAGAAAAACATTATTGAGTTTGTCTCTAAGTCACCAAATTGTCAACAAGTTAAAGTTGAGCACCAAAGGCCATGTGGAGTAGCTTAGAATTTTGAGATTCTAAAGTGGAAATGGGAGATGGTTGACATTCACTTCATCACAGGATTACCAAGGTCCCGTAGATAGCATGATTAAATTTGGGTGATAGTTGATTAGATGACAAAATCTGCACACTTCTTATGGGTAAAGACTGTAGATACTGCAGAAGATTATACCCGGTTATACATAAGGGAGATTTTCAAATTATATGGAGTTCCTTTGGCCATCATATAGGATAGAAGGGCTCAGTTCACTGCCCAATTCTGGAAGTCCTTTCAGAAACACTTATGTTCAGAGATGAATCTTAGTACAACTTTTCACCCTCAGACTGATGGTCAGGCCGAGCGGACAATACAAACATTGGAGGATACATTTAGGGCTTGAGTCATTAACTTCAAAGGTAATTGGGATGACCACTTTTTTCTAATTGAGTTTTCCTATAACAATAGCTTTCATTTGAGCATCCAAATGGGTCCTTATGAGGTCCTCTATAGGAGGAGATGTAGATCGCCGATTGGATCGTTTGAAGTAGGTGAAGCAGGGTTTATTGGGCCAGACTTAGTACATCAGGCTATGGAGAAGTTAAAGATTATCCAGTTAGATTGAGAACTACACAAAGTCATCAGAAGTCCTACATTGATTTTAGAAGAAGAGACTTGGAGTTTGAGGTCAATGATTGGGTTTATTTGAAAGTGTTACCCATAAAGGGTGTGATGAGATTTGGAAAAAAAAAGGGAAACTAAATCCAAGGTACATTGGCCCTTACCAAATCATAAAGAGATTGGGCAATACGCCTTATGAGTTAGAGTTACCACTAGAGTTTGCAACCATCCACCCCAATCTTCCACATTTCAATGCTCAAAAAGTGTTTGGGAGACCCATAGTTGGTTGTAACTGTTAAGAATATTGGAATAAAAGACAGCTTGAGCTATAAAAAGATTCCTATCCAAATCCTTGATCATCAAATTTGAATGTTAAGAACCAAAGAGATTACATCTGTCAAAGTATTGTACAGGAGCTAGTTTGTTGAAGAGGCTACATGGGAAGCTGAAAAGGATATGAAGGCTAGAAACCCTAACCTATTCGTGCCTTCTACATATGAAATTGGCAGTAACAATTCATTTCTACCCTCTGAGTTACTTTTCCATTGTTGAGCTGAGTTCTTTCCTCCGAGTTAATGTTCTTCTTGAGTCTATAAGTATTTGAGTATGCATACCCTTAATTGTATTTGTGCCTAATGATGTTGTTATAGGTAGTCTTTCAATTCTAAAATCATGCAATTCAACAATGACATAAGATGAGTAAAGTCAATGCAAATCAGCATGTACTAAAACACTCATGTAGTGTACCTTAAGATCCATCACAAAAGCTCATAATAGTTCATAGTTTCATAGCTCAAAACATGCATAGTCTCAATGGACTAAAATCTATTCATGGAAAAAGCTTGAAATAGATAGTCATGCATAATTAATCAATACTTCATAAAACTCTAACATAATTTATATTCATAATTCATGATAAGAGATACCCATAGGTAATACAGCTTGAAAATATTCAATTTTCATGAAAAGGAAAGGTTGGGCTCCATGGGTGAAAGGACCTGATGGATAAAACCCACATACTTAAACCTTGAATTCTTTGAGGTGAACTTGGAGTGGTTTTAGAGCTTGAAATGAATCCATGAGTTTGAAAATTGAGCTTGAATTTCTTAGATTTGAATTAGAAAATTGATATAGTCTTAGAGGGGTTTGAGAGAGGGTTTTCTGAGTTATAGAGATGAAAAACAGCTAAGTATGGATGATTTCACATTTAAGTGGGCATAGGGCTATGACCCTAATGCCCCTGGCTGAAGCAGAAAAACTAAGGAAAATAATACACTGCTCCATGGCCCTGGAGTATTGCGAAGCAGATGCAGACTTAGAAATACATAGTGGCGAGCCCTAGGCACGTCGCGCCCTGGGCGCGGGCAGCTACTGTAAAATCAAAAATTAGCAAAAATTATTTGTGGCTACGAGTCATCTAAAATCAAGATAATTTCCCATGTCCCACTCAATTTTGTCCCTTGATCGAGAATATGAAGTCAGATTTTTGAAATCACCTACAAATTTTGAGATATATGGAAATTACAATCATATGGCATTCTGAAGCACATGTGGGGTGTTTCAGTATCTCCCCTTTGGGAATATTTGTCCCCTAATGTCCAAGAAACATATGTAAGAGAAGTAATTATGAAGATTTTAGCCCGACATGAATGTAACAAATGCATTTAAATATCATTTTCAAAAATCTCAACATGAATGTCAAAAATCACCATAAACTTGTTACCATAAACATGAACGCATCCAAAATGACATGAGAGTTGAAACTTAAGACTTGAGGACATATAGTGGACATAAATTAGTACCTTTGGCTTGAGTAGAGTGTAAGAGATATGGGTATTGCCTTTTCATGTCTGCCTCGACTTCCCATATGGCACTTTCAACTTGTTGATCCCTCCAAAAGACCTTGACGGAAGATATGTATTTTTTTCTTAACCTCTTCACTTTTCTATCAAAAATGCCCAACGGGACCTCCTCATACAAATTATCTTCTATAACACCCACTACATCCAAGAGCATTATAGCACGAGGGTCATTCTCAAAATTTTTCAACATGGACACATGGAATACCGAATGAACTATATTCATCTCCATAGGAAACTCCAACTCACATGCAATCTTATCAATACTCCTCAAAACTTTATAAAGACTCACAAACATTGGGCTTAATTTCCCTTTTATGCCAAATTGGACCACACCCATCATGGGTGAGACTTTCAACTAAATCTAATCACCAACCTTAAACTCAAGATCTCTTCTCCTTACATCGGAGTAGGACTTTTGTCTACTTTGGGCTATTTTCAATCTCTCCCTTATCAACCTCACCTTTTCCAAGTCGTTCATGACCAAATCTGGACCTAGAAAATTCATTTATCCTATTTCAAACCAGCCAACCAGGGATCTACAATGCCTACCATATAAAGCTTCAAAGGGAGGCAGACCAATGCTTGAGTGGTAGCTTTTGTTGTAAGCAAACTCAATAAGTGGAAGATGTTCGTCCCAACTATCTTTAAACTCCAAAACACAAGATCTAAGGATATCCTCAAGAGTTTGGATAGTCTTTTTGGCTTGACCATCTGTTTTAGGATGAAAATTTGTGCTAAGCTTAACCTTGGTACCAAGAACTCTTTGGAAAGACCTCCAAAAGTGAGAAGTAAATTAAGCACCATGATCCAAAATGATAGACAAGGGCACCCCATGCAATGTAACTAAATCATGTATGTACAACTTGGCATAATCTTCGACACTATACGTGGTTTTGATCGGTAGAAAGTGAGCTGACTTTGTCAATCTATCCATAACAACCCAAATACAGTCAAAGTGTTTTCTAGTCTTAAGCAACCTAACCACAAAATTCATGTTGAACTTTTCCCACATCCAATTAGGAATTTTTATGTCTTGGGCTAGGACACCTAGCCTTTGTCGTTTGGCTTTCACTTGTTGGCAATTGTGACATCCGGATATGAACTTGGAAATATCTCTTTTCATACCACCCTACCAATACACCTCCCTCCTATCTTTATACTCTTTTGTAGAACCAAGGTGAATAGAATAGGATAAATTCAGGGCCTCTTTCAAGATCAACTCCCTTAAGTCATAGATATTAGGCACACACAACCTACCTTGGTACCTAAGGGCACCATCTCCTCCTTGGGAGAAAACTTCCACTTTACTATCCTTCACCAAGGCCTTCAACTCTATCAAAGTGAGGTCAAGATCTTGTTTTGAATTTACTTACTCAATCAAAGACGATTTAGAAAAATCATCAACCACTATACCACCATTTTCAACTTCATCCAACCTAACCACCAATCAACCCAACAGGTAAACTTCTCTTGCCACCTCTTTGCTACCATCATTAATATGTGCTAGACTACCCATCGACACTCTACTTTGAGGAACGACCACCACATTAGCTTTGTCGGGGTGATAATGCAAACTAATATCATAATCTTTAAGGAGCTCCAACTACCATCTTTATCTCAAGTTAAGATCTTTTCGTGTGAACACATATTGGAGATTCTTGTTGTCAGTAAACACTTAAACATGAACCTCATACAAGTAGTGATGCCAAGTATTCAAAGCAAAGACCATGACTGCTAATTCAAAATCTTGGGTGGGATAATTCTGCTAATGCACTTTAAGTTGTCTAGAGGCATATGCTCACACCTAGCCATTTTGTATCATTATACACCCCAAACCAATTCTTGAGGCATCACAATATATCACAAACCCTTACAACCCTTCCGGTAGAGCAAAGATATGAGATGAGATAAGTTTATCTTCCAAAATTTAGAAACTCTTTTCACATTCATTGGTCCACATCAATTTTGCATTCTTTTGGGTCAATTGTGTCATAAGAGAAGAAATAAAAGAAAAGGCATTCACAAACCTCCGGTAGTAACCCGCTAAACTCAAGAAACTCCTAATATCTGAAGGAGTCAAGGGTCTAGGCCAATTTCTTATCACCTCCGTCTTCTTAGGATCCACCTTAATACCATCACCCAATATCATATGCCCTAGAAAAGAAACCTATTTTAACAAAAAAAATCACATTTTTCATATTTAGCAAACAACCTCTCCTCTCTCAAGATTTGTAACACTACCCTCAAGTGATTCACATGATCTCCTTAATTCAGGAATAAATCAATATATCATCAATAAAGACCACCAAAAACATGTCAAGGTAGGGTTTAAAGACCCTATTCATGTGATCCATACATATAGTCGGTGGGTTAGTCAACCCAAAGGACATAACCACAAAGTCAAAGTGCCTATACCTAGTCAAAAAAGATATCATGGGGATATCACACTTCCTCACCCTCACTTGGTGGTATCTTGACCTAAGATCAATCTAAGAAAAGTTACTAGCCCCTTGTAGTTGATCAAAAAGGTCATTAATCCTTGGTAGAGGGTACTTCTTCTTTATGGTCACCCTATTAAGTTGCTGGTAATCAATGCACATTCTAAGAGAACCATCCTTTTTTTCACAAATAACACTGGTGCAGACCAAGGTGACTTACTAGGCCTTATGAAACCCTTCTCCAACAAATCGCTCATTTCATCCTTCAACTCCTTCGATTTCGTCAAGGACATAGGCAAGGGGGAATGAAAATATGTTGAGTATCGAGAAAGACATCTATAAAAATGTCTATCTCCCTTTTGGAAGGAAGCTCGGGAAGCTCATCGGGGAAGACATCAAAAAACTCACTGACCATCGGTAAAACAACCCCAAAAAGTGCCCGAAATGTGCCTCATTAGTGCCTGGAATTGTAACTTCCATATATCTCAATATTCGTGCATTGTTTTAAAAATCTAACTTCATATGATTGTTCAAGGAGTCAAATTGAGTGGGAAATACATCTAACCCTGATTTTAGAGCAAACGAGTAGCAATTTCATTTTTCCAAAAACTGAATTCTAGTGAGTGGTGCGCATTATTGGCATAATGCACCATAGTGTTATTTCTTATCAATTTTGAGTCCGTCCAAGTCCTTTAGGTCTTGGGGATAAGCCCTTCCATGCTTGAAAATACTTATAGTTAGCCTTATTTCACCCGCATATCATACAAGAGATTCCCAAATACTCTCTAAAACCCTTAGACAATATTTTATCTTCAAATTTCACTTCCCAAAACTCACCTGGATTCTATGGTTCTCATTCAAGCTTTAAGTTTCCATCTCCAATCTTCTTCAACGATTCCCCAAAGTCATGGTATGTGGGTTTCATTTATGCATTCCTTTCACCCATGATCCCCAAGCTTTTTTTACTAAAAATTGTATTATTTTAAGTTGATTTACTGATTGGTCTTATCTATTATGAATTTTAGTACATACTATGTTGGGATTTCATGAAATTGTTATTGTTTTAGCATGTTTTGAGCTATGAATCTAAGATCTATTGTGATATTTCATGAAGGGTTTTGTTGTATGTTGCTTAAAGGTATTACATAGTATCTATTGATGGTTTACATTGAATTATACCATGATTTCACTCTTTAATTGCATGGTTTCACACTAGTACTACACACCTGCCAAGTGTTTCATAAAATATTAGGATGATGATTCTTGAGTTAATGATGATCTATTCCATAGTTTATGAGTCAAGTGGCTTATGGTGATGAAAGGAATGTATATATGTGTGTTTAAATCATGTAAACCACCTATGGTATTGCAAGTGAAGTGTTGGGCTCTCATGTTCATTGTGTTCTTAGGAATGGTTGATGAGTTATTGAGTCCTTATGCTAAGGTTTATGCTTTATGAATTGTGAAGCCTACTAAAAGGTGTTATAAACTATGTTATATCCTTTACCATCTAATACAATGCCAATTTCTACATGTAGGGGTTATGAACTATATTGTATACGTTACCTTCTTGTATGAATCAATACTACTCACTTACTCATATCTACATGAAGGGGTTATGAACTATATTGTATACGTTACCTTCTTGTATGAATCAATACTACTCACTTACTCATATCTACATGAAGGGGTTATGAACTATGTTGTACTCCTTACCCTCGTGTATAATTTGAGTTATGCAAGGTACTCATATGAAGGAGTTATGAACTATGTGGTATGCCTTACCCTTATATGTAATTCACTACTACGTTTTATCTCAACCTCACATTTAGGGGTTATGACCTATGCTACCTTCCACCTTCATGTGCTGTTCTCTTACTCATATCTACATGAAGGTTTTATGAGATGTATTTTACTCCTTACCCTTGTGTATGATTTGAGGTTATGCAATGTACTCATATGTAAGGGTTATGAACTAAGCTATCTGTTTACCCTTATGTACTACCTATTACCTACTAGAAGGGGTTATGACCTATGGTATATCCCTCACCCTTTAGTATAAAGTATTTGGATGAAATGTACTACCCATTACCTACTAGAAGGGGTTATGACCTATGTTATATCCCTCACCCTCTAGTACAAGGTATTTGGATGATCTAATCATTTCACCTTATTATGTTAAACAAGTTATGCAAGTATGATTATTTTTAAGCATGTTTTACTTCAAACATCATGCATACATGCCATATTGCTATCACGTTATCTATTACTCGTGATTATGCATTTCAATGATGGGACTATCTCTTGTTGTATTGCATCCCACATACTTAGTACATTCAAACATACTAACGCATACTCTATGCCCATATGATATCACCATGTAGGAACCATAGCCCCTATTGATTCTCCTCTACATGGCTAGACAGATTGTTCAATATAGCTTTTAGTGAGTCCTCATGTATGGGGATAATATCTACCTTCTCTCATGTTTATATATAGATTATGTCTTGTATATTTGGATTACCTATTCTCATTACTATAAGGGTGAGCCCGGTTGCTTGTCTTGGCCCCTGTTAAGTTCTATATTTTGAGGTGTTATTGGACAAGTATCGACTATTACTATAAGCTTGACTCTCTTGATATTTTATGAAATGAAGGTTTCTCCTTAGTCTCTATTCCCTTATTTCGACTCTTTTATTGTTCTTTAATTGCTTTTGCGATCAAGGATGTGTATTGATATGTTAAGAGGCTTGCTTGGGGTTCCTTCGGGGTCCTCATGCACTATGGCATATCTAGGCCCTAGTTTGTGTTGTGAAAAACTTGGTACCATAACACTAGGTTGTTAGATCCTCAGCGTACAACATACCATGTCAATTAGAGTCTTATTTATGGTTGTGTTGTACACCACAACTATGAGTGAGAGGCTATGAGATGTTTTAGGAAATGTTTTCCTTCTTCATGTACTAAGTCATGCTATAGAGCAGAAGTAAGTTTTTCCCCCTAACGATTGATCTATGTTATGCTTGGTAATGCTTAACACAAAAGGAAGAAGAGCTCTTACACTTGAAGGACTATCGGCTTACCCCGCTTCTCAACCTTTTTAAGGTAAAGGGTTATCGAGATTGAGTTTTGAATTGCTATAACTTTGTTGGCCAAGGCTGTGAGCACCCAACTCAACCAATAGGTGGGTGCTCTTGAGACTTCAAATAGTAAGAGTGGAGATGGGAAGGCCAAGAGTGCCTATTTCAAAGGAATGTTCCAAAGCCTCAAGGATAGATATGATGCTATATGTCCAACATATGGTAAGGTTTATAGAGGTCCATGTTTGAAAGGAACCAATACTTGTTTCCGTTGTGGTGAAGAGGGGCATAAGAGGAAGGATTTTTTGGTAACCCTAGTAGGGAAGGGAAGGAGGGCTCAATGTGATGACATCAATGGTGGGATGACAAATCCCAAGTGCCAAAAGTATGGGAAAGGCAATGGTTGCCTATGTTTGAAGAAGTCTAATGCTTACTTTGGTTGTGGTGGATTTAGGCACAAAGTTAGTGGTTGTTCTCATGCTCATCCCAAAGGTGGAGATGATGGTCCTCTTGGCCAAGGTGCTAATGTGGGCTAAGTAAGAGGTGATGAGATGCCTGATGTTGCTATCGGTAAGTTGAGGTTTCCTTTGACTTGGATATATATGCATTGATGAGTTTGGTGTGTCAGTATTCTTTTCTTTGTTCTTTTTGGTTGGTAGTGGGATTCTTTGTGTGTCCAATCTTTTGGTGTCTACCCCTTTTTTAAGTCTATTATTGCTAGACGATTTGTAAGTGTTGTTTCATGTTAATGTTGCATCTAGGTCTTCCCTTGTGATTTTCTTGGATTGGATGTTGTGAGTTTTGAGATCATACTTGGAGTGGATTAGTTTCATACATATTGTGTCTCCTTTGATTGTAGTGGCCATAGAGTTAGATTCCAACTCCCTAGTGAACCTATCTTTGAGTGGGGGGTGGTTTAGAGGTAGCAAGAGGTAGGCTCGATTCTTGTCTTAAGGTACAATTGATCTCTAATGGTTGCGTGTATCGTCTTGTAAAAATTAGGGGTGTTGAACCTTAGTTATCTTGTTTATTGCGTTGTTTTTGTTGGTAGATGAGGCCTTGAATGTCCTTTCCGATATGTGGAATTTGGGGTAGGATCTTTTAGTTGGCTAGTGCACCCGTTATGTCTATAGGTCTCATGCATAGGGTCTTTAACCCCTACCTTGTTATGTCTGCGGTGGTCCTTGGTGTTGATATGTTGGTTTATGTCCAAAAATGAGGACGACCTTGTGAATCGTTTGAGGATAATGTTGTGAGTTTTAATATGTGTCAGATTGCTTGTGAATCTTGGGAAATGGGAGTCTTTTGAGTAACAAGAGGTTGGTTGGAGAAATTCCCCAGTTGACTAGGTTAGTAATGAGATTGGGTGAAGTTGAGAATGGTTGTGTAGTGGTTATGATAGCTTCGAATCTTCTTTGGTTGAAGGGGTCTAGTAAAGCAAGGCCTTAACCGTAATCTTGATAGAGATAGAGGTCTTGGTGCGGGATAGTAAAGTGGAGGGTTTCTCCTAAGGGGGAGATGGTGTTTTTAGATACTAAGGTAGGCTATAAGTGTTTCTGTTGATGATTTAGTTCACTTGAAAGCCCCACCCATGAAGGGTGTGGTCCGAATGGAAAGAAAGAAAATTGAGTTTATGGTTTGTGGGTTCTTATAGAGTGTTAAGGAAGATTGGTAAAGTTGCATGCAAATGGGAATTGCCTATGGATATGGATATGGTTTGTTTGATCTTTCATGCTTCAAGGTTGAGGGGATGTTTTGGTGACTCTAGTGCTATAGAACTCTTTGCGGTTGTGGGTGGTGCGGAGGATAAGTTGACTTAGAGGAAGGTCTCGGAGGGATTATTGAATGAATGGGTGGAAAAGTTTATTAATAAGGGTGTAGTGTTCATTAAGGCCCTTTGGAAGAATCATCAAGTAGATAGTGTCTCTCTGGGTGGCGGAGCGGGCATGGAGAAGAAACATCCATACCTACTTCATTCTATTCAAGCTTATTATAACACGTCAAGTCTTTCTCTTTTTGGATCCAAAACATATGTTTCTGCCCTATGTCATTTGCATGCAATCATGTTTGTATTGATAAACTTCATGATGATTTTGATACTCATGTTAAGATTTTGAAAATGGAGTTTTAAATGTGTTGTTGCATTCTTATTGAGGCTGATTTGTTCATGATTGCTCTTCTCATGTATATTTCTTTGACATTTGAGGATGAATATTCCCAAGGGGAGATATTGAAATAATCCCAAAAAGTGCCCGAAAATGTGCCTCGAAAGTGTCCAGAATCGTAACTTCCAAATATCTCAAAATTTGTGCATTATTTCTAAAATCCGAATTAATATTCATGTTCAGGGGTTCCCTTGTGATTT